>JASGXE010009774.1:0-49058 GCA_030068105.1 Sinentomon sp. SZTP_YWyxl
GCCGGGAACCTGCCCGGAACGGCGGCCCTGTTGGCGGCCCCCCACTGCGTGGTCAGTGCAAAACCGTTTTCACGCAGCTGGGAACTAGGGAGTGTGCGTACTGCTGGCGAACGCCGCTGGTGCTTCCGTGACTCCCTGCGCTAGTTAACCGAGCTTATGCCGAACAGCGCTCACGCCGCGTGACTGACACAAGGCGAACCATTCCCCCTTGTTGTGCACTGGAAAGGGGAAGTTCTCATCTCTATTTCATTTAATTCACTTTCTTCATCTCTTATTTCTTTCTTGTATTTCTTTATGTCATCTTTATTTCTTTTCTTTTTATTCTTTCAAAAAGCTGCCTCTTTTGAAGTTGCTTTGCTTCCTTCCTTCATCCTTTTTTCTCTTTCTTTTTTCTCCTGTTTTAGATAATAAACGAATGTCAAGGTGAGCAGTTGGATGAACTGTGGTAAGGGATCTCTGATGAGATGACACGGAATGAAGGACGAAGGAGGTATAGATAAATGACGAATGTGAAGGTGAACAGTTGGACGAACAACTGTGGTGAGGGATGTCTGACGAGCTCGGGTGATGATACTGAATGGATGACGAAGGATGTGTAATGATGATGCCTAGCCCGGGAGATGATTGATCTGACGCTGAGCAAATGATGAAGGATTTAGCCAAAATTCAAAGCTAAGTTTTTCTGTTTCGCTTTCATTCATTTTTGTCTTTAGGTAGGTAGGTAGGCCTGACTTAAACTTATCTCAGATTCCAAGGTAAGAGGAGCTTTTGTTGTGAAGGAGCAGTCTCGTTCGCATCTTTTGATGTTTTGCTGTGTGGTTCAAGTTTGAGTTGGGCTAGATAGTGGTTTGGCATTTCTATAATGTAGGTATGTAATTTTGTGTTGCGCTGGGGTTTTGTGAGTGAGTGAAAGATGTTTTTCTTCAATTGTTTTGTCTTTTTAGTCGAAAGTAAATTTTAGGTTGTGGGTTTTTGCCGAAAAGAAGGCATCATACCTTACGTCTTGTCATGTGTTTTTCCAATTTAACCGTTGCCTCCGAAACTTTTTTTCATTTTTGCCCTTGTGCAAGCGGAAGAAATCAAAGCGCCAGATTTCAACAAAGTGTTCTGAAGGTGTCAGATTTTGACCGGATAGATCATTTCATTTCACCGAAATATGAAATGAACGAAAATTGTTAAAAAATTATTCATTATCATTAATTGAAAATTACTGATAATTGCTGGGGAATGATAATTGTGTTTTCTTCCAGGAAGAATCGCATGGCATTTTACTTGGTGAAGTGTTTCACGGGTGAAATGGCCATTCAATTGCCAGTTTGTCATATCTTATTTTTGCGATGCATGAATTCAACCGTGGAAGTCAACACAGATTGTCATTTCATCCGCAGATTTCTGTGAAATGATCATTTCACCGAGCGAAAATATCCAAGTCTCTGGAGAATTTATTGCAATAGAGCAGTCTTCGACCACGCACCAAAAATGACAAACAAAAAGAGGCGATCCTGACACACGCCAACATGTCAACTGCGATTCTGAACTGTTTGTTTGTTTGTTTTGGTTGAGTTTTCGCATTGTCAAGGAATAGAAACAAACATGGCCATCCACTTGGGATCAGGATCGAGTGTGAGAGGGGGAGGCAGCTGAGCAGGAATGTTGAACATTCGCCATTTTACGACATTTCAGGTCCTTTTTTCCTTATCCTGGAGGGTTTGCAGTCGCAATAGATGGAGCAAGGAAATAACTGTCAGACACGACTTTCTGGATGAGTTTTTTTTTCATTTTACCATTTTCTGTAAATAAAAACAGAAAGTACAAAAGAAACAGAATGTAGCTATTGATGTCCTTCCTGGTGTGTTCAGGGCACACACCAGGAAGGACTTTGACAGCAACATTCTAGGGTGGGGGGTAGGGGGGTAGGCCTAACCTCGGCCAAAGGCAGAGGTTACCCCCCCTAGCCTTTTTCCGGCAGGGGAATCAAAACAGAAAGTACAAAGAAACAATGTTGCTCCTGTTGAAGTCCTGGTGTGTGCCCTGCACACACACCAGGACTCTTTCCCACCCTTTTTCCGACGGTACCCTTGGCCTTCGGCCAAGGGTACCGTCGGAAAAAGGCTGGGGGGGGGGTAACCTCGGCCGAAGGCCAGAGGGGGTAACCCCCCCTACCCCCCCTATGCTCAACCCTGGTGCAGGTCAATGATTGAAGAGAGACGTTTTTCTGGGTGGATGGATGTGGACAGGGGCGTTCACATAGAGCAGGAATGGTCACTTGTTCGTGAGCGACTGGGAATAGGGAGGGAGAAGGAATCAGACCAGTGGGTGGAACATGCGAAGCAATATCTTGTGAAGTGGAAGGGAAAGGTTTTTGTTGCCTAGGAGTGAGGGTGGTTGGAGATTTTTTGTTTTTCTTTATCTATTTTTTCGGATCCGATCTGGTGCATTGCCACGGGGTTGATAAACATGAGGTTTGGGAAAGGGTCAGGGACCCACGCCCAGACCTAAACCGGGAACCTGCCCGGAGACGGCGGCCCATGTTGGCGGCCCCCCACTGCGTGGTCAGTGCAAAACCGTTTTCACGCAGCTGGGAACTAGGGAGTGTGCGTACTGCTGGCGAACGCCGCTGGTGCTTCCGTGACTCCCTGCGCTAGTTAACCGAGCTTATGCCGAACAGCGCTCACGCCGCGTGACTGACACAAGGCGAACCATTCCCCCGTTGTTGTGCACTGGAAAGGGGAAGTTCTCATCTCTATTTCATTTAATTCACTTTCTTCATCTCTTATTTCTTTCTTGTATTTCTTTATGTCATCTTTATTTCTTTTCTTTTTATTCTTTCAAAAAAGCTGCCTCTTTTGAAGTTGCTTTGCTTCCTTCCTTCATCCTTTTTTCTCTTTCTTTTTTCTCCTGTTTTAGATAATAAACGAATGTCAAGGTGAGCAGTTGGATGAACTGTGGTAAGGGATCTCTGATGAGATGACACGGAATGAAGGACGAAGGAGGTATAGATAAATGACGAATGTGAAGGTGAACAGTTGGACGAACAACTGTGGTGAGGGATGTCTGACGAGCTCGGGTGATGATACTGAATGGATGACGAAGGATGTGTAATGAAGATGCCTAGCCCGGGAGATGATTGATCTGACGCTGAGCAAATGATGAAGGATTTAGCCAAAATTCAAAGCTAAGTTTTTCTGTTTCGCTTTCATTCATTTTTGTCTTTAGGTAGGTAGGTAGGCCTGACTTAAACTTATCTCAGATTCCAAGGTAAGAGGAGCTTTTGTTGTGAAGGAGCAGTCTCGTTCGCATCTTTTGATGTTTTGCTGTGTGGTTCAAGTTTGAGTTGGGCTAGATAGTGGTTTGGCATTTCTATAATGTAGGTATGTAATTTTGTGTTGCGCTGGGGTTTTGTGAGTGAGTGAAAGATGTTTTTCTTCAATTGTTTTGTCTTTTTAGTCGAAAGTAAATTTTAGGTTGTGGGTTTTTGCCGAAAAGAAGGCATCATACCTTACGTCTTGTCTTGTCTTGTCATGTGTTTTTCCAATTTAACCGTTGCCTCCGAAACTTTTTTTCATTTTTGCCCTTGTGCAAGCGGAAGAAATCAAAGCGCCAGATTTCAACAAAGTGTTCTGAAGGTGTCAGATTTTGACCGGAGAGATCATTTCATTTCTCCGAAATATGAAATGAACGAAAATTGTTAAAAAATTATTCATTATCATTAATTGAAAATTACTGATAATTGCTGGGGAATGATAATTGTGTTTTCTTCCAGGAAGAATCGCATGGCATTTTACTTGGTGAAGTGTTTCACGGGTGAAATGGCCATTCAATTGCCAGTTTGTCATATCTTATTTTTGCGATGCATGAATTCAACCGTGGAAGTCAACACAGATTGTCATTTCATCCGCAGATTTCTGTGAAATGATCATTTCACCGAGCGAAAATATCCAAGTCTCTGGAGAATTTATTGCAATAGAGCAGTCTTCGACCACGCACCAAAAATGACAAACAAAAAGAGGCGCGATCCTGACACACGCCACCCTCCACCACGCCGCCAACATGTCAACTGCGATTCTGAACTGTTTGTTTGTTTGTTTTGGTTGAGTTTTCGCATTGTCAAGGAATAGAAACAAACGTGGCCATCCACTTGGGATCAGGATCGAGTGTGAGAGGGGGAGGCAGCTGAGCAGGAATGTTGAACATTCGACGCACTAAAAGCGCATGGTGAGAACTGGAGTTGGTTATTCTTGAATCTAGGTGCATGATTTACCTGCGCCATTTGACACATGAGTAATTCTGGTGCCAAGCCTGTGGATTTGGCACAAGGTTTTGCTGTTCGGAGTCAACCCTGAGTAAAATGCTTGAGTCAAACGCGCGATCGATTTACCCGCGCCATTTGGCGCATGAGTCGCTTTGGTGCCTGGCTCATGGTTTTGGCACAAGATCTGTTGTAGTGAGTCAACTAAGAGTAAAATTTTGAGTCAGGCGCAAGAGTCACCGGTGCCATCAGGCTCTTGGGTGTTTCGTGTGTTTGGTCTTTGAGTTTGGCGCACCAAATGCAAGCTGGGATTTGACGCAAATGTTCGCATGGGCTTTATTTCTTGCGAAAAGCCTGCGCCAGGCGCTTTTCCTGTGCCATTTGGCGCAAAGATTCGCATGGGCTTTTCGTGGGTATTTCTTGCGTAAATCCTGCGCCTGGCGCATGCGATTTTCCTGTGCCATATTTGGCGCAAAGATTCGCATGGGCTTTTCGTGGGTATTTCTTGCCATATTCGGGGCAAAGATTCGCATGGGCTTTTCGTGAGTATTTCTTGCGCAAATCCTGCGCCTGGCGCATGCGCTTTTCCTGCGCCATTTGGCGCAAAGATTATCGCATGGGCTTATCGTATAGGCATTTCTTGCGTAAATCCAATCCTGCGCCTGGCGTGTGCGCTTTTCCTGTGCCATTCTGTGCAAAGATTAGCATGGGCTTAATGTGGGTATTTCTTATACGTAAATCCTGCGCCTGGCGCTTGCGCTTTTCCTGTGCCATTCGGTGCAAAGATTCGCATGGGCTTTTCTTGGGTATTTCTTCTGCAAATCCTGCGCCTGGCGCATGCGCTCTTCCTGCGCCATGGCGCAAAGATTCGCATGGGCTTTTCGTGGGTATTTCTTGCGTCAATCCTGCTCCTGGCGCTTGCGCTTTTCCTGCGCCATTCGGTGCAAAGATTCACGTGGGCTTTTCGTGGGTATTTCTCGCGTAAATCCTGCGCCTGGCGCATGCGCTTCTCCTGCGCCATTCGGCGAAAAAAGATTCGCATGGGCTTTTCTTGCGCCAAATATTATTGTGCCAGCAGGTCGGCCATCAGGCCCGGACATTTTTTTACCGCAGATGTGCACTTGGCGCCGGTATGGCTCTTGTTTGGCAGGCGCATTGGCGCCGGCCTTTATTCTTTAAAAAACGGCGCATGAAATGCTGCCTGGGAAGCACGTACAGGCCTTGCGTGACGCTTCCTATAAGTCCATCTCTTTGCAGTCATGCACATATGCAGCTGTATGTTCATGCAGCAATATTGCAGCTGTGTTTGTGCCAAATGTTCGTATTTTCGGCCAAATGCCACCATGCCCACCACATTGAGGACCATCATTATCAGACTAATGCCATTTGGTCAGCCACGTGAGGGCAAAAATGAAAAGTAAAATCATCATTTCGGTTTCTGAAAGTTGCATTTGATGCCCGAATTGGGCCCGCAATTCGGGGCGAGAAAATTATTCAGCTTTAACGATGTTGTCAGTCGACCTCTTGACTTTGGTCTCCTCGACTTCTGGAATCACATGATCCTGTTGCTGACAACAGCTCTGGATTGTTGGGGTGGGCAATTCCGAATTCTGAAGCCATGGATTCGGATTCCAGATTTTTGGATTCGATGAATCAGGAAGTATTCGCAGAGGGATTCGAATTTCTCTCTGGATTCGGATTCGAGCATTTGGACTCGAGGATTCGCGAATCCTTCAAAATAATAAAAAAAATCGGCAGTCCAGAAGCGCCTTTCATTTGCCGAAAATGTTCATGCAAAATGTTGAAATCGGTCCAAACGGCGTCTGGGCGGGGCGACGAAAGAAACTCAAATCCAAGATCGCTGATTGGCTCCGACGGAAATTTCAAATTCGCGGGCGTCATTCCGCTTTCGATTCTGAAAAAAGGCGCCTCAGTCTTCACACAAGCAAAAATGAACACACAGAAGTGAAAAATCTCGAATGCGCCACTTTCGGGCTTCGGCGGTCATTTTGAATTGAAGAAAACCATTTTTTTCACGCACGTCCACAAAACGGGTCCTTCTAAAACGCGGAATTTGCGGTCTGTGCCCGCAGTGCGAATCTGGACCTCAAAACCTCCAAACCAAGCTGCCTCAATGTAATCTAACCCAACCTAACCTAACCCATTCAAACCTAACTCAACCCAACCTAACCTAACCTGTGATTCCGCGGAATTCGCTTGTTTTGCGAACCGCCATCTCTCCCATTGGTCCGCGTCCGCATTTTAGTTCATCCCCCACAAAACCATTTTTTTTTTCACCATTTTTTTTTCACGCAAAACAAAATAGGTCATTTTGTTTTTTTTTTTTTTAGTTTTTTTTGAGCCCCAAGGTTTTGTCCATTTCATCACCTGTCTTTTTTTTGTCTTTTTTTTTCAATTTTTTTTTTTTAATTTATCTTCTCGAACCGACTTTTTTGATTGAAGAGGTACCTGCCTTCCTCGTTACTCATGGCACCTGCGAAAACAAATGAAGGTAGTGGCCCATTTTTGTGGCCTTTTTTTTTTTTTTGCATCGTGGTACGCACTGGGTCCAGGCAACCTGTCGGCTGTCTTGAGTTTTGCATTTCCTATCAGAAATCCCCTCCTCACCCATAAAAAGGTGCTCGTTTGTTTCTTGGGCTGCAGTGAACATCTGCATCTCAACTGTGATTAACACTCAGATCGCAAGTAGGCAGCTCTGTTGATTATGCTGACGAGTTGGACTGGGAGGATCGACTTAACGCTGCGGCGCGAGAACTCCCAGGTTCGCTCTGATGCATCATCCGTGGAGTGGAGTTGCTTGCAGGTGGACCTTGTTTGACTGGAAGAAAGCCCATTCATTTTTCAATGCAGTCAACATCTCGCTTAATTACGAAGTTTTTTTGTGAGTAGGATCGGGGCAGGTGGAAAAAGAGAAAAATAGTAGACACCTATGTAGCTTGCAATTATGTTTAAATTTGGCATATAGGTAGAGTGCAGACCCATAGGTAGTTAACGTAAAATTCAGTTTGCCTAATTGGTAATTTTCTTTTCCATTCTTGCATGAATCGAATCAATTGAATTTTATGACTGAATTTGTGACTTATATCATGTGTGGACATGTGTTTTTGTTTTGGTGACCATGATGTCACTTTTTGTGCAATTTGACAACTGTGACGAACCACTGGATGGAGATTTATATTTTCTTCATGAAAACGACGACGTGCTGAAATGGTATGTTTTTGTTACGGTTTTTTTTTCTTCTTTCTCTCGCCTTGTTGCCGTAGGTACCATTTTTGCACCTCCATCAATCATTCTCCCTTTTGCACCCACATCCAAAAACCAACTCGGTTTGTCAAATCTGGGATGCAATGCGGAATATCGGCCCGACTTCTCCCACTTGGGGGACTGTTCTTTTTATTTTCACGGCGCGGTTACTCCGATTCATCGGATTTGCGGTTGCGCCGGCAAAAAAAAAAACACCAACCGGTGATCACTGACAGTGACAATTTTGGACGTGCATGAAGTTGGCCACCCCGAACCAGCCCCCCCGGACGAAACCAAGTGAAAACGTTGGTGCTACAGCTGCTTGGTGCCAAAATCTGGAGGTTGGTGCTGCTTTACTTTTTGAGAAAATTGAAAAAATACCGGGGGGCCAACTTCACATGTGAAGCCTGCCCCCCGGTACCAAAAAATTGCCCCCCGGACAAAACCTGTTGTAAACGTTGGTGCTGCGATAGTGCTGCTTGGTGCCCAAATCTGGTGGTTGGTGCTGCTGAACTTTTTGAGAAAATTGAAGAAATACCGGGGGGGGCAACTTCACATGTGAAACCTGCCCCCGGTACCAAAAAATTAGCTCCCCCGGACAAAGCCTGTTGTAAACGTTGGTGCTGCGATCATGCTGCTTGAGTGCTTGGTGCCCAAATCTGGTGGTTGGTGCTGCTTTACTTTTTGAGAAAATTGAAAAAAATACCGGGGGGCCAACTTCACATGTGAAGCCTGCCCCCCCGGTACCAAAAAATTAGCCCCCCGGACAAAACCTGTTGTAAACGTTGGTGCTGCGATAGTGCTGCTTGGTGCCCAAATCTGGTGGTTGGTGCTGCTTTACTTTTTGAGAAAATTGGAGAAAAAACGTGTCGGGTGAACAGCACAGACGAAGAATAGGATACAAGGAATAAGGGAATGGCTAAGTGCGGTGATGGGGGCAAGGGACACACACACACGCTCCAACAATTGGCCCTTCTTGCCTTCTGTCAAGCATCAATGACACCACTTTGCACTAATTTCAATCATGGATAGGTATAGGTTTCTTATTTCCAAAGAGAAATTCTGTGTGCACAAGGCAGATGAGTCACATTTTGGCCAAAATGAGTTTCAACACCGAAAAATTCCTGTCATCATTCTGCATGCTGTGATGTTGCTCTCTGCACTGCTCTTGTGCTTTCATTTGCCTTCGTGTTGGGTTCGACTTCTTCACCGGAATTTCTGCATCATGAGTGCTGCAAGTGGTGTCCCAACACAACTGTAGGTAAATTTGGTTGTATGTTGCTTTTCCTCTCAATGAAATTTATAAATGCGAGGTCTATCACTTGAATTGCAATTTTGCGTGCTTTTTCTGATTTTTGAAAGTTGATGTGGAAAAATATGAAATTAAAAATTGCATTTAGAAAATTTAGAAAAAAGGGAAAAAAAATGGAATGTCAAAGTCGGGGACCTCGCGGAGATTTTGCATCTTGCTTCTGTAAAAACTAAAAAGTTATGGGACTTTTTGTGCTTCATAAGTGGGACAAGCCAGTGTTTTTAGCGAGATTCGTGAGTGCTGCTGTGACAGAACTCACAGAACGAGGCAACTGGCCATCTCCGGATGCGCGGAATATCTAATTTTTGTTTGATCTAATTTTATGTCTAACCGAATAACGTCAATCAGAGTAAAGTCTAATTTTTCAAACATATTACCGGAATAATGTCAAACAGGAATAACGTGTAACTGGAATAGGTAAGGTCTAACCGGAATAACGTGTAACTGGAATGTCCAATCGGAATAACGTCTAATTTTTGGAACGTCGAATTTGGCATCCAAAAAAGTGTTAAAATGCGATATTGCCAGATTTTCGACACCAGAATTTGCCAGACGCACAGAATTTGAGGAGGCCAGGTTGGGTCAGCCGTGAAGGTCAAGTAAAAAAAGTAATAAAAAAAGAAGTTGGGTTTGGTTAGGTTCAGGCATTCCTATAGGGGGGGTTACCCCCTGGCCGAAGTCCAGCCACCCCCCTTGGCCAAAGACCAGCCAGGGCCCACCCCTGGTCGGGTCGGAGCCCGGGGACCCCTGCTAGGTTCCCTTTGGCCAAAGGCTGGGGGTGACCTTCCAAGAAAAACCACCTCTATGATCAATTTCAGGAGGATTCCCACACGGGGGTGGGGTCCCCGTGGCCGAAGGAAGGCCAGCACCACCCCCGGATGCCTGAAGAGGACCCTTCCTGGAATATTAATGGAGCAACTTGTCAGGATATGCCCACAATGGATAACTGCCTAAACTCTTATTTTGCCAATGTAAGCTCCCAAGTCTCATCATGCTGTGGCAGCCCAACAACCTTTTGTCCATCCTCGTTTTTAGGGCCACCTGAACCTTCTACTCTCTTTTTAAGGCCTTCTACCCCTAAAGAAATAGCATGTACCTACCATTTTTACCCTGACTAATACTGGCAAAGATTTTTACAACATCTCTGCTTCTGATATAAAACTTGGACCAGTTTTTTTAGCTGAGCCCATTTCTTTTCGTTGCAATTTGATTTTCACTTCTGGTATCTACCCAAACTCTTTCAAACTATCCTGTATTACACCAGTCCACAAAAAAGGGAACCGTTCTGACCCCTGTAATTATCGCCCTGTTGCAGTCTTACCAACCATCAACAAGATCATTGAAAAATTAATCCATAGCCGGCTTTACTTTTTCCTACAGGCAAATAATTCCTTAAACAGTAGACAATTTGGCTTCCGTAAAAATTACTCTACTGCTGAAGCCATTTCCTCAGTAACCTCATTTATACTGAGAAACTTTGATCATGGTCACTATGCCTGTGGCACATCACTTGACTTCTCTAAAGCATTCGATCTTGTTAATCACGACATCTTGGTTTTAAAACTTGAACATTATGGGGTACGTGGCTTGCCACTCTTTCTTTTCAAAAGCTATTTATCTCAGCGCACCCAAATTGTTAAACTCGGCAAAACATTTTCAAAAACTGAGATATGCACTTGTGGTGTCCCTTAAGGATCTGTACTAGGTCCACTTTTTTTCCTTGTTTACATCAATGATTTTTTCCATATTTAACCAAACAGTACTATTTTTCTCTATGCAGATGATAGCACATTTCTTTATCCATCCTCAAATCCAAATTGGGCCTGCATACAAATGGACGATGATATTCGCAGGGCACTCATATGGCTATCCGCGAACAAATTATCCCTAAATGTTAACAAAACAACACCTGTCCTATTCTATTCCTCATTTAAAGGCCCACCATTGAATCTCTTGTTTCCAGGATTACATATTGGCCAAACACTTGTGCCATTTACCAAAACTATGAAATTTTTAGGGGTTTACCTAGACAGTGACCTTGCTTGGACTTCTCAAATAACTAGTATTGTTAATAACATGAACTCATTCATATTCCTATTTCGCAACTTAAATAAATTCATTCCACACCATATTCTAGTACTTCTGTATTACGGAATATTTATCCTAGAATACTTTATGGTATAGAATCATGGTGCAATATCTCCTGTAATAAACTTAGACCCATTTTTATTAAGCAAAAAGCGTTAATTAGGCTAATTTCTGGTAAGGGGAGATGGGAGCCATCCCTCCCTCTTTTCAAATCGCTAAACATTCTCCCTTTTTTTTCTCTTGCAGTGTATCGCTATCTTCTTATGGCACATAAAGCAATATATGCAGATCTACCCTTGTTTGAGGTTTCCATAAATGGCATGTGTGGAACAATGAACACAAGATCAAAGCGGGACTTACTGTTGCGACGATCTAAACCAAATACACGATTTGGCAAACAGGATTTTAATTTTAGGATCCCCTATCTTTGGAATTCTTTGCCACCCACCCTAAGGACTGTAGCAAGCTTTAGCAAATTCAGAAAAAGATTTACTTGTACATCTTTGGTCAGACCGCTCCTTAGAATCAGCTGAAGGCTTTTTCACCTTTTCATAACCAAAGATCCAAAAAAAAAAAAATGCAATTCATTTTGCAGTTTCCCGGCCTCTCGCTGCCCACTAGCATTCTAACCCAGAGTAATTCACCTTGAGGCTATTTAGGAGGGGGCCTCGTCCTGGCTCAGCCAATTCCCTCTCCCATTCATAGCCAGCCCATGAAAGAAATTTTAAGGGCGCCTGCTAGTGAAATGCAAAATCATCCACATGTAGGTAGACGTTTCTGATGTTGCATTTGCTATTAAGCTGATTTCATTAGTTACTTTATACATTAAGCATTGTTATTTTTCTTTGCTCTTTCTTTCCTTTCACCTTTGGCCGATCCATGCTCGGCGATTCATTCTAGGTGAATTTCCTTATTGCTGATTTACTCAAATCCAAATTCGCAACACATTATTGTGCTCATCTTAAATCGGATTTGATGCTTTCCATTTTCTATCGGATGTCTTCAAGCACTGTCCTGTAAGCGCATCATTGGACTTCATTTCACCTCGCATGTCTTGCTGGTCTACTGGATCGGTCTATCGGTGAGTTGATGAAATTCAATTTTTGGTTTGTGAATTATAAATATAAAAAACTAGAAACTAGAAAACTGGCCTTCGGGCATCCGGGGGGGGCCTGGCCTTCATTTCACGAATTTTACAACAAATTCATTCTCAGTTTTTTGGAGCCAAAGTGTGCCCACCATTCTGGAAAACCTGGAATTCTCAGGAAATTTTTTTCTTTCTGGAAAAGTCAGGGAATTTCCACAAAAATAGGAAAAGTCAGGGTATTTCCAAATTGAACAAGAACTCAAAAAGATAAGAAAGTGACTGCGACTATCTCCCGCATCATTTTGGCTTCAAGAACACAAATTCAGCACCGAAAATGAAGCCTAAATTTCAAAATTTCTTGCTGCGCCCCCAACCCCCCCCCCCCCGCCATGATCTCTGCCCCTTGGAACCCCGCTGGGGCTCCGCTCCAGACCCCGATAACTGGGGCTCCGCCCCCAGACCCCGCTCCGTGAAATGCCATCCCCCCTAAGACCCATGCCTTTGGGAATGTCTGGTTAGATTAGATTAGGTTATGAAAGGTCAGGTTGGTTTAACGAAGATTGGCCTATCAGAATCCAGCACCCAGCGTGAAATAATATCTGGCAACTTGCATGCAGTTTCCACTGGACGACACGCCATCATTTTAGACCTCATTATTCCGTTCCAGTTAAACGTTATTCTGGTAGGACTTTGTTATTCCGATTAGATGTTATTTCGTTTAGATGTTATCTAGTTAGACGTTAGGTACCTATTCCTATTAGACATAAAATTAGACCTAAAAATTTGACGGTCTAAAAATTAGACGTTATTCCATCAACCCGCCATGTCCTACTCTCAAATAAGATGGAAACTGATGAATTTCCTGAAAGGGTCAAGATGACAGATGTAACGTCTGAGACCACAGGGGAAAACAACAGCTTTTGGACTTTCAAGAGCAAAGGACACCTGACAATGGATTGAGATCACTTAGACTTACCTACCAGTAACTTCAGAATTACCTCTCCAATTATTGTGGATGATTGTCTCTTGTTGTTTTTGAAAATTAAACAAGTCACCAGAAATATGAGGGTCAGTGTGATCCAGAACTAGCATCCAGAACTTCAGTTTTCACTCAGAAATCACAACCTAAGGACCTAACCCTAAAGAGACAGTACCGTAGGTACCTGGTTTTATTCAGGGTAAAACAAAAGGAACAACATTTTAGTTGTGAAAGACAAATGTGGGACAATCAAACAAGTTTCACTGATGGAAGAATATGGCACTTGGTGTAGTTATATATTGGCACTCAATGGTTTGATGTGTAGACAAAAGCAAACTTGACTCAATGCAATGCTGCAAATCAGTGATAACCCAACACAGAACTTTAACTTGGGCCTGGGAATACAGTTTAGCCTCAACAGTTTCTGAAAATCACTTATCCTTCTGTGGATCAGGAATCTTCAATCCCATTTACAGCTCCACGGTCTCGACAATTTCCATATTCTGACCATCAGGGAATCATCTATTGGTACTGCATTTCGCAGACAGTCATCGTGTATCGAGAGATTTTTTTTTAAATTGAAAACTGCCGGCGCAACCGTAAATCCGATGAATCGGAGTAACCGCGCCATGAAAATAAAAAGAACAGTCCCCCAAGTGGGAGATGTCGGGCCGATATTCCACATTGCATCCCAGATTTGAAAAACCGAGTTGGTTTTTGGGAGTGGGTGCAAAAGGGAGAATGATTGAAGGAGGTAAAAGGAGGTAAGCAGATTGCACAATGAAACGATAGTTTCATCATCAAATGAAAAAGGTAACCCAGCCATCTCACTCTTCAAAGTGACAAATGTTTCACCATGAAGGACCCAACCCTTCCCTCCCAGAAAAGTTGGAAGGAAAAGCTTAATTTGCAAAGTTGGTGGCATAAAACCTGCCTAACAAAAGAAAACACCCACCTAACTTGGGGAACTCATCTAAGAATGAGCTAAGGCCATGCATGCTACACATATCTCTTTTTGGCACAACATGCTCGGGGTGGGTGAGAGGAAGGGTGAGAAGAAGTAAACGATAAAGTGGATATGAAAGAAAGCGGATAAATAGTTAATGCGTACGGAGTCAGTGGGGAGCAGTGGCATCAGGTATGGACAAGGGGGGAATTGGCAGCACACGTTCCCCTGCTCTTTTGTGCTTCAGTGCCACTTTCAAAACATCCAAAAGGTACCTCCTCGCACATGATACGTTCATGGAAATACATCATTTTAAAATTGAGGAACATTTTTCACTTGCAGTTGGTACATTGCATTCAAAAACATTTTAATGCGGCTTGGGTGGTTCTACTTTTTTTTAAACTATGTTGGGGGCCACAGGCAATCCGCAATAAAGCCAGTGGTATCCTTCGGGCGGGCATGCATCATTTTTTTGCCGCGGCAAACCACGGATAGCAGCAAAATGGCTCACGTGGTTTTTTAGTTAGATTAAAAAATCATGCACAATTAAATCACATAAACATGACACCTACATGGATAAAATATTCTGAAAGAAACTGAACTAGTGCATGGTCTTCCTTAAAAAAAAAAAAAACTGCAGTCATCACAAAAAAAAAAGAAAATTCACGGAAGAAGCTCAAGCTAAAATCAGAGACAATTATTATTTTGATCAATAAGAGATGCATCAATTATTTTGTAACATACCCGAGTCCGGTAAAATCGCATTTTATGAGCGATGCACACTTTTTTTACTCGCGGTGCCCATGGCGGTTCTTCTTTCGCATTCTACTGTGGGATGCCACTGTCCCTTTCAAAAAATGCTGGACATGAAAAATGGACATGAAAACAAAGATATACCAAGGCTGGAAAAACAAGATAATAGCCGTGTCACAAAGGGATAAGGCAAAAACTGTGTTTAAAAACAGTCCAAATTGAATGTCCAGCAACTGCGGCACCCCCGTTCAAAATAAATCTGGCCAGGCTTTCCTCTGGTTCTGGTCAACCAGTTTGGATTCTTTACTAAAGTGCAGGGGGTGCAAAAATGTCCAGGCGTCCAAGATCCCATCCCGGTAGCTTTCATTTCGCATCCAATAGAGACCAAAATCGTCCACCATAAGAAAGCTTTAGCAAGTTGCAGGCCCTGTGGTTTGGGAGGATTTGCATCAGTGATCCAGGATCGCAGGATAGCCCACTTTTTGCACCCCTGCTGAAGTGGAAAGAAGCGGATACTGTCCTCTGCACTGGAAACACAAGATAATCGCCGTGTCACAAAGGGATAAGTCAAAAACTGTGTTAAAACAGTCCAAACTGAATATCCAGCACATGAGGGACATCCGTTTAAACCTAAATAGGGCAAGGGATTCCACTGGTTCTGGTCAACCAGTTTGGATTCCTGAGGGATACCTAAGAATGTCAATAATAAGGAATAGGTAGGCCTACTTGCACTACGTTGCGGATGTCTGATTCTGGGTCATAGGTGTCATGGCTGGTTTTACACCCTGTCATATGATATGTATTCTGAGGGAGAAAGAAAGACCTAACAGCAACCATGCATGGTGCAATAAATTTGTGTGCGATAATTTTAGACCCTGTGATGAACAGAGGGAGAACGACCGAATACCAACCATGGATTTTGCCATTACTGTGCGATGATTAAATTTAAATGATGCTATTGAGTGTGGCTCAGTTCAGAATTGAAGATGAGTCCCAATTTTTTTGTGGTTTGCAGCTAGTCATGGTTTTTCGATCCTTCCACGTAATCGTACAAAGCAGGCGATCGGGATGTTGACAAAGACGTCACAGATGTTTTTTGCGGTTGCTCAATTTTTTATTTTAGTTTATCTGTTTGATATTTTTGTTTCTTTGGGATTTAAGTGCATCAAACAAATTTAACAATGATACCTAACAAATACAGGCAAAATGGACAACATAATTCAAATAATCTTGTTTAATTGTGACATTTTCGATAAAACCATGTGCTCAGGAATTAAGGTAGGACACAGACGTAAAACAAACCAGCGTGCAGATTTTACCCAATGAGTGTACGGCATCCAACACATTAATGGCAGTGTGGCGTTTATCCAGAGGAAATGAGCAGAACAAGTGTACGGCATCCAACCATTGAAACACATCCACACAGCATTCCACGGCGAAGCATGGCGGAGTTGGCCAAAAGTCAGTTGAGTGTGCAAACGATAATCATAGAAGGCACAAAAGCACAGATCCTAGCTAAAATTTCAGGAAGTGTGCATGAAGCAACACGACCGTAAGTTCAGAGTTACGAGTGCCTGGCACTCGTACGACTTAATAGCTCGAACTCGAATAGCTTGCCTACAGAGCGTTTTTCAAAAATTCATGCAAAAGATGTTCCATAGGCCCTACTCGTTTTTGTCAAAGTCCCAAATCGGATTTTGAGGTTTCCCGCCAACTGACCATGGCCAACCATGTTGGAAAAACTTGATATCGGGGAAGGATCTTGTGTCAGAATTTGACAAGGAACATGTTCGAATTTTGAAAAATCTTCGTACCCATAGGCGCATTTGTTTTATTTAGCCTATTTGTTTGTACCTCTTTCTTTAGAGACTAGAATAGCTTCCTGACAGTTGGCACCTGATTTGTGGATGTAGGTAAATTTTTCAGGCGGTTGCTCTTGGTTTCTTCCTCAACATGGACACCATCTACCAAGTGATTGGAAATTTTGGGTTCCAGCAGAAACTCTTCTTTTTCCTCCTTTGCCTTATCAACAGCTTCGTCGCATTCAACATGATCGGGATTGTTTTCATGGTGGGTCTTGTGATATTTTTGTTGGTAACTAATTCATTTTATGCTGAGAGAATGGTCCTTGCTGTTTATTTGAATTTCAATGGAATTTGAATTTACACCTGGTTTTTATAAAATGACAAGGGAAGGGGCGTGCTTAACGCCACTGGTCTTCTCATTTACAACTTCAATTTGTCTCATTGAAAAAATAAATGTGGAATTCCAGCATGTGAAATGCCTGCTTACCTGCAAAATAGGGTCATGCAGTGCCGCCCGTTGACTCTTCAAGGAATGCTGGGTTTAGTAGCATTTGAACGAAGCAGTTGTGTTTCAATGGGATCCTGGGGCTTTGAGATGTGTTGTGCGGTTTCCTCAACTGTGTGTGTTTTGTGCGGTCCCAAATCTTCCAGCGGTTTCTCAGATAAGTTAAAAAAAGAACAATAATTTTTTTTCTTGGGAAAATGAATTTGTTGTTCAGTGCATCGCATCACCAGAGCATGTTCCTTCGAGGTCATATTGCTCAAACATCTGCTGCCTACATGGTTTAGGGCCAAAGTTTTTTTTTTTTTTTCTCCAATTGTTTTCTCCAACTCAAATTTATGGCCTATTGGATTGGTAGGATTTTTCAAACAGCATTTTAGAAGCATAATAAATTGCATTCATGGTCAAATTCAGGGAGGTTTCCCATCGTGGCAGGCCAGCATTCATTTCAAAGGCATTTTATTAGGAGTAATCTTGGAGCAAGTAAAGTTCGGGGCATTTTTTTGTTTGACTCTGCATTCGGTCTCAAAAGCATTTCGTGGGGGCAGCGCAGCACAAGTGGAAAATCCGAGCAGTCATGGTCGATTTACTCAGAGCATTATCCAATCATTGCTTTTTATGAGTTTTCTTGGTTGGACAACTTGTTGATATCCTGGCCCAACAACTGGCATTCCTGGCTTCATTCCTTTTCATTTCAGCTGCTAATACGGACTTTACTTGCCTGCCATTGCTTAATCTCGACTCCTATGAGTCTTATGCACACAACAACAGTTGCCCAGATAATTTGATTTCAAATTGTGTCGATGTTGTTTTCGAAACTGGACTCACTTCAATTGTCACCGAGGTTTGTTGGCACCCTTTTTTTTTCTTTGTTTATGTTGTTGGGTTTTAGGGTTTGAAAATGGCTTTTTTTCCTTTTGTTCTTAAAATTTTGGCAGGACCCATCTTGGAAGTTTGTATGGCCTATCCTGGAATGCAGCTTTAAATTTTAAAAGTAGTCGCATTTTTTGTCCTTTTTTTTTCAATTTATTTTGTTGCTTGCAATGACTGAGCCTAAACGATTACAATCTAGTTGTTTACATTAAAAGGTTGGGTGCCAATAATTACTCGGGTGTTTTTTTCCTTTTTGCAGTGGAATCTTGTTTGCAATAATCGCTACAAAGCCCAACTCGGCCAATCTGTGTTCATGGCTGGAGTTATGATCGGTTCTCCTCTTCTTGGACGCTTGTCTGATCTGATTGGAAGGCGTAAAACGCTCATCATTTCAACTTTGGGTGCTGCAGTTTTTGCAGGATGCACAGCTTTTATATCTAGTCTCCGTGTTTTCTACACTCTCAGGTTAGTGGAAGGTACCTACATTGGTTTTGAAAGTGACAATAGGTTGTACATACATGCCTGCAGAAAGAGACAGTGCATTGGTGGGTCTAGATTGGTTCCTGGATTTTTAGCCCTGGTCAAATACAAAATTCGAATCACCTGACATTCTTTAAAAACAGCATGTCATCAGCATGCATCTCAATGGTGTTCATTGATAATTTTAAACAAAGTTCGCCACTTGACTTCAATTATAACTGAATTCGTTTTGATTTCGGATGTTTTGCCTGGAGGGAGACATTACACAATGGCTCTGGCAGCAATGTTGCGTCAAAAAGCCACACACTCGCATGTGAGTTTTTGAATAACTCATGTGTGCTGGAAGAAAAAGTGTTGAAAACTGTGGAAAATGGCCAAAATGAAAGACAAAAGATCTGGTTTTATGCAAGAAGGTAAAAAAATTCCTTTTGTTCCTTCTGCCCAATTTTTCCGGACTCTCCCCTCCATAGGATAAAGATTTGGCAATAATGGCCAAACTCCAGTGAGCATGCTGTAGCAACATTCTGCAGTCTGAAATAATACCTGAATGTATCATGGTAATATGTACCTAGGTGGGTAAGAAACTGGGCCTGGGAAGTAAGGTTCATGAGCAATTGTTGAAGCTTGACTGGATTTCATTTTCTGGCTTTGGTCCCTTTTGTGTGCCACAAAGGCATCCACCTCATCTCATCTTATTTTCGTTTCATTTGTCAATTTCCACCACTTCCAGGTTTCTGACTGGGATTTTCGTGACTGGATGCACACTAGCAGGCTTTGTCCTATCCAGTGAGCTGGTTGGATCATCCTATCGAGCACTTTGTGGTACTCTCTTTCAATTGTTCTTTGCACTTGGTATCATAATGTATTCTGTGATTGGATATTTTTTCACCGATTGGAGAGTGCTCAATTTGATCATTTCCTTGTTTGGCATCATATGTTTGGGCATTTGCACGTTAGTTGCATTTCATTTTTGCCATCTCTTTGTTACGCATTTTGTACCTACCTACTGTGTGTGCATGTTGGATTGAAAATGAACCAGTGCTTAAATTGTAAAAATAAATCGTCCGGCTCCCAAAATTTTGAAAAGGACAGGAAAGTTTTGAAAAGTTCCATTGGACCCATTTGGTTTTCGAAAGGACAAGAACTGAACAAGAATTCCAGAATAAGAGCACACACGCATGCACACAAGCCCAGCCACATTATTGGAAAAAAAGATAAAAATTTCCGCACAGGGTCTTTATGGGACAGTATCCGTATGATGGATGAACTGGCTCATGAGGTTTTACCTGATCACCAATGCTTCGATAATGGGCCGCTTCGTCAAACACGAGTTATCTTTATCCTCGCTTTTTCCCATTTAAAATACATGGAAAAAGCCGCGAGTAAAGATGACTCGCGTTTAACGAAGCGGCCCAATGGGAATGATAAATTGATTGAATCATTTCGGTCTTGTGGGACACATTGCTGGGATGTTTTGGGAACGATGATGTGGTGCAATGTGTCCCATGAAATCGAATAATTCTCAGAGTCTGATTTTAAGCCTACTGGTAGATAGGTACTTATTTCTATTCTTGCAATGAAGAAGTGAGAGCAGTCATGACCTCCCTTCAAACTGCCATTAGGTTGTACCTCCTGATTGTTTTTCAATTAAAGATTAAAACATTTAACTTCATGGCCCAAAAATTCTTGCCATGCACAGTTGGATGAACCACCATTCTTCTTTGTATGTTTGTCCTGGGTCATCCAAACTTTTTCTGAAAAGCACAAAACATGCATGTTGTCTGCTTTTATGTCTGTCGGTTTTAATTTCCATCTTCAACAGATTCCAAAATAGCCAGTCTACTTGATCATTTTTGAATTCCCAGATATCAGAACCCACCGTATGGGTGCAGCATGCAGCTTTGAATGGACTTTCCTGTTGCTCAAACATTTCAAACTTGCCATTAGTCTTGTTTCCTTTTAAGCTTTCAGGGGTTTTAAAGCAGTTTTCCAACAGTCCAAAAAAAGTAAAAATTAGCATTTTCCCAGAATTGTGTTGGAATCTTGGTCAGCAATACATTTGTTAGATACCTATTTGTTTATCCTGCAGTTGCCGTGGCTTTATACAGTGCATTTGAGTTGCCCAGGTTCATCTTTTGTGCTGGTGTTTGTTGACTGTTTGCTCTGAAAGACTGACTTGATGCAGGCGGCTTATGAATCTAGCATTCTCATGGAGTGCAAAAGGACAAATCAGCATTTTCATGCCAGTTGAATTTTGACAGCATTGTTATTTTTCATTCATTTTGCCAGGACATAGTGTGGTACAAATTTTCAAAGCATATTATCAAAGTAAATTGCGCTTGGCAGCCTCAAAATACGAAAAAACATCATTTAAACAAAACATGCAAATCGTTTGCGCTAAAATAATAATGAAATTATTCTCATTATTCGAGTGCCCCACAGTTTGTCGCCATGCTGGTTCCGACTGGCAGGTCATCCATGCAACTTGTCAAATTTTGGAAGCTGTTTCTGCTCCATATAATCATTCTAGATATGCACCTGAAAGTCCACGATGGCTAATGTTCAACGGGAAAACAATCAAAGCTCACCGAGTTCTAATGAGGCTGGCACGTGGAAATGCAATTATGATCCGATCAAAGTCAAGCCGGGAAAAGTATATGAACGATGTGTATGCTGTTATCGACAAGGTTCTTCATGAGAGGAGTCGCATGTCGGTCAGGTCTGTCAGCGTCAACAGTGACAGCTGCCTGTTTGATGATGAGACCAGCAAGAGAATCGCAGTTGACAACGATGAGTCGGCAAACGTCGAGGCTGATGAGAACACTTCATTGATCTCAAAGTCTAATAACAACAAGCAGGTGCACAAGCAAGAAAATATCTGCGATCTTTTCAAACATTGGACATTGGCCTTGTATACCATTGTGCAGTTATACTCCTGGTATGGATCGATTGTTTTTCAATACAAAATTCTATTTTCACTAATCTTTTGGGAACCTACAGCCGTATTTCCCATTGCAACTCATCCTCAGGATCAACTCCATATCCCATTCCATGGAGAGATTTGTATTGCGAAAATTTTATTTCAATGCACAACTGATGCATATTCCTTTTCCATTGTTGCGTTGAAATGATGCATCCATGCGTCTGTTGCATTGGCTCTGTTGAGTTGAACCTGAGGGTGAGTTGCAATGGGGAATGCGGCTCGTGCTGCTGTTTATAAAAATTGAGGCACAAAAATGTCCAATTGCGGAAATGCTGTGAAAAAGCAGAGGTGTTTTCATCTTGGCCTTGAGTTGCAAGGTTTTGGTTTCAGCAACTCAAGGTCTCAGCAACTTTTGGATTCAGCAACAAGGTCTCAGCAACGCAGCAACTCAAGGTCTCAGCAACAAAAACAACAAGGTTTCAGCAACTCAAGGTCTTCGCCTTGAGTTGCTTGACTGTGAGTTGCAAGGTTTATGCAGCATGATTACCTCTTGGTTGCTATGGTCTCTGCTGCCAAATGCGCACAGGTTGCTCAAGTTCTGCTGTCATGCTAAGATAGCAAGCTACCTACCATAAGAAACGAGTTACTAAGGTGTTTGCTGTCACAAGATTACAGGTTGGGAAACTTTCTGCTGACAAGATTGTTGGTTGCTAAGGTTTCAGGTCCCACAAGATTGCTGTCAAGGTTCCTGTCATACCAGGATTGATGTGAGTATGTTGTATGTCATGCCATAACTCACGTAGGTAATTTGGTTCACAAAGGTGGGACTGAACTCGCAACCATACTTTTTTACTTTCTTGCTCCAAACAGGGTGCATCTGTCTGACTATCTCATGTATGAGGTCAGCACTGACCGTAAAAACTTAGCATGTAACGGGAAAAAATATAATTGACAGAAATTTGGCACATTATCTGGTCCTAATCCTAAACCTAAAATTAGAGTATTGTCTAAATTATGTGCAACATTTGAACTCTCAACCTCAAAAGGCTCAGACGTTAGGTCCTATCTAGTAAAACAAGCCTTTTGCAGGTATGGTCCCACCTGAAAGCACAATGGTTTTGAACTGTGATTTGGTTTTTGCATAGTTTTGTTTTGTTTTCAAATTAGGAGTGGTAGGGATTCAGCTTGTTTTTCTCGATGGTTAGTTTGCAAAATTCAGTTCTTACGATTTTGTTTTTTTTTTGTTCGCTTCTTTCAGGTTTGTAAACAGTGCAGTTTATTATGGATTGACTCTATCAGTTTCCGACATTGGTAGCAATATCTACAGTGCAACTGCAATGAGTGGTCTGGTGGAATTGCCTGCGTTTGCAGTTACTCCAATTCTGTTGGATGTGTATGTTCCCATTCCATTTTTTTTTTGCTTTTCTCTCTCTCCAAAAATTGGTGTCTTAAGTTGAGAATTATTGTTCTGTTATTATCTGTTTCTGTGAAATCACAAGCCACATGGGAAACCACATCTCAGTTACGATGGTGATGAATTTCTTCACAGCTGGCAAGAAGCAGCCTTTCTGGTGTGGAAAGGAAACAAAACCTCGAGATGCTTTTTACCACGGTTTTCGTGTGGCTATTGCGTGAACATGTAGGGTCAGGGCAATTTTTTAACTTAAGGGGGGGGGAAACCTTAGCTCTAATTTTTTTTTATTTTTCAACCGATTTTGTTCAAACTTTGCACGCATATTGTGTCACTTTAACCAAGATCTGTGAAAATTTTCACACCCTAGTGTTATTAGTTTAGCAGCTGTGGCCAATTTATATCAAAAGTAACTAAACTTTTGATTGCTGCAGCGCCTAAACCATTAGAGCTAGAGACCTCCAGTTTGCACCAAAGTCACCAAAACTGGTCTAGAATTTGGCTAGAAAAATCAGCAACCATATGCCTAACTGCACTTTTGCACCAGAATCAAATTAATGTTTATCGCGTCAAAAAGCTGTAAATTTTTACTGCCATAATTTGAAAATACACTTGTAACATGGAAACACCCAAAGATAGTCGGATTTTGACCATTCTATCCAATTCAGGACACTTTGTTTTTACATAAGTATGCCAATTTTTAACCTTCTATGTTGTTCTCAAGCTGAGATTTTGCATTCGAAAGTTTGCCGAACATGAAAAATCGGAGTTCCGAGTTAATTGAAGATTTGCTACTTGGAAGGTTGAAATTTGGCATACATATATAAAAATGCTCCTGATTCGGCTAGAATGATTAAATTTTGTCTGATTTGCTTCCTTTCTGTGCAATTGTCATTTTTCTGACAGACGTAATGTACCGCGAAATTACGCGATGATGTAAAATTCATTTAGTTGCCTTCGCATTTTAGTCCGTAACTTCCAAACCATGTGGAATTTCAGAAAACGGATTGCACCACTGGAATAAGGAAAGTTTTGTGCATAAGATCACCAAAAACCCCAACATACCACTTTCAATGATTTTTTAACAATCCGAAGGTTCCCTTTGGCAAAGTTGTTTTTTGCAAAAAAAGTCGATTTTGTTTTTTGTACCTATCTTAAAGGCTAAAATCTCTTCTTTCAGAATTTTCAAACCATTTGACTCTTATCTGAAGTAGTTTTTGAACAGCATCACATTTTCCGAGGTCACTTTTACAAGTCATATATACCTAGCGCTGAATGCATTTTTGCAATATTATCACCCAATTATCTGCCAAACTAGGCAAAAAATGAATTTTCTGAGATTGCCAGCCGATTCTATACAATTTTTTACTTAGGTATGCCAATTTTCAACCTTATCCTACTCGCCGCAATGAAGTTATGACCACCGAAAAACCATTAAGAAATGCGAATCTTACTTTATTTTATGCAAAACTCCAATCGCGTTTTCTCGCTTTTGCATTTTCTTGCAATCGAAAAACTTTTTGAAGTGAGATCTCAGGAACTGTGCATGCTGGAAAGGTGAAAATTGGTGTACTTATGTGTAAAAGTCTGAAAATCCGGCTGATGAAGCCGGAATTTTGATTTTCTTACTAGAAAAATTTTTATGACCATGTTTATACGAAAAATGACTCGCAAAACGACAAAATTTACCGCGCATTGATTTAAATTGCAGATTATGACTAAACCAGGGCCTAAATTGAAATTCCGGCTTCATCAGCCGGATTTTGACATTTTTTACACATATACACCAATTTTCACCTTTCCAGCATGCGCAGTTTCTGAGATCTCACTTCAAAAAGGTTTGCCCATTTCCGCTACTAATTTACCTGCAGCTAGAAAAGTATGAGAGATACAAGGCTGAAATTTTTCACTGAACATACTCTTATTATGTTTAACAACCCCCCAAAATTTCAGCAAATTCGGATAAGAAACAAAAAAGTTCGTCCGCGAAGGTAAAAATTTGAAAATTTGTCTGATCAGCTTTTGTGAATCTGTCCCCGACATGGGAATTTATGCGACCACCCACTCTCTTCACATCTGTTACACCAAAGCAACCACAATTTGGGATTTTTTGGATTTTGTGGGAGGGTGGCACTGCGGGGAGGTGGAGTCTCTGAGGTATTTTGCCACGTCATAAATTATGTTTCGCTAGCTCCGTAGAACCTGTCATTAAATTTTAATTGTTTTATGTTGAAATCCTGCGGGTCCATTTTGAGGACTTCGGAGGGCATTACAATATGGTGATGAAATGGGGGCCCATGGCAAATTTTTTTGTTCATTGAACAGTTTGTTTTGCCACAAAGAAAATCTCCACGAATTTTGGTGAAACAATCTACATTCCCTGTCATTGGTCCTGTGGTCACTAACTTTATCTTTGGCCAATCAATTTCTATTTCAGAGTGGGTCGTCGTGGGACGTTATGTGGCTTCATGCTCTTGTCAAGCCTTGGTTGTTTGTCTGTTCCTCTACTACCGTTGATATCAGTATTGAAGCTTGCCTATGTTAAAACAACTGTTGTTCTCATGAGTAAGTTGTTATGCCTGTTCAAGAATTCACGTGTCATTCTCTTCTGGTTTCTTCCATTTTTCCGAAACTAAAAATACAGATCTTACCTACTAGGCAGATTGAAAGTTGCGAAACATTTCGCTACACGAACAGTTGTCTTTTTTTATGGTCTCAGGGAATGTCATTTTATTTTGTTCTCGGTTGCAAAACGATGTAACAATCGCACAACTCATGTAAACTTGCATTTTTGGAGTCCGAGAGAACTCAACACAGCCAAAGGGAACAAAAAACCCAGTTAATTTTGTGGCAACCAACATCAGACACATTTTTGGGTCCTGGTCCAGTCTGCTTGGAGGACTGTTTGCTAACATAGTGCATAATTTTACTCTGCTGCATTCTGGAAAATCGTGTTTCTATGCAGTGGGGGATCCCTAGATTTTGAAACGATTTTTTTTTTCATTAGCCCAATTCGCACATGTTTTTTCAGTTGAGAGAAGCTGACATCAGCCATCTGGCTGTGGCAAAACATCAACAGTCTGGGCCTTTTGAGACATTGTATGGGCTCTGGTATTTCTGTGGTTGTTCCACATTGCTTAAAAATTTGCAATTATCCTGTACACAATGTTTACCAATCCCTGCTTCTGCAGACATACCTACCCATGTCTACCTGTCCCTCATCTTTGGGCCCTTTCCGTGGGGTGATCCAGTGCGGATTAGCGCTAATCCGAGGTTGCAGAGTAATTTTTTTCCATTGAAGTAAATGGCGTAAATTTAATTCGCAACCTCGGATTAGCGCTAATCCGCACTGGATCACCCCACGGTTTGTTTTGTTTTTCGACATACCTACCCATGTCTAGCTATCCCTCATCTTTGGGCCCTGTGTTTTGTTTTTCGACATGCCTACCCATGTCTACCTATCCCTCATCTTTGGGCCCTTTGTTTTGTTTTTTGACATGCCTACCCATGTCTACCTATCCCTCATCTTTGGGCCCTTTGTTTTGTTTTTCGACATACCTACCCATGTCTACCTATCCCTCATCTTTGGGCCCTGTGTTTTGTTTTTCGACATACCTACCCATGTCTACCTATCCCTCATCTTTGGGCCCTTTGTTTTGTTTTTTGACATGCCTACCCATGTCTACCTATCCCTCATCTTTGGGCCCTTTGTTTTGTTTTTCGACATACCTACCCATGTCTACCTATCCCTCATCTTTGGGCCCTTTGTTTTGTTTTTCGACATACCTACCCATGTCTACCTATCCCTCATCTTTGGGCCCTGTGTTTTGTTTTTCGACATACCTACCCATGTCTACCTATCCCTCATCTTTGGGCCCTTTGTTTTGTTTTTCAACATACCTACCCATGTCTACCTATCCCTCATCTTTGGGCCCTTTGTTTTTTTTTTTCGACATACCTACCCATGTCTAGCTATCCCTCATCTTTGGGCACTTTGTTTTGTTTTTCGACATACCTACCCATGTCTACCTATCCCTCATCTTTGGGCCCTTTGTTTTGTTTTTTGACATGCCTACCCATGTCTACCTATCCCTCATCTTTGGGCCCTTTGTTTTGTTTTTCGACATACCTACCCATGTCTACCTATCCCTCATCTTTGGGCCCTTTGTTTTGTTTTTCGACATACCTACCCATGTCTAGCTATCCCTCATCTTTGGGCACTTTGTTTTGTTTTTCGACATACCTACCCATGTCTACCTATCCCTCATCTTTGGGCCCTGTGTTTTGTTTTTCGCTGGTAAAACAAGCATCCCATTTCGAGCAAAATCACATGTTAATGGTTTTGAACTCTTGATGAACCCCACTCCACCTCCCCCACACATTGCCATAACTCTCTATGCACAATGGATCCTTGTAGGTAATTCATATTTATTTTTTGCCCTTACTTCGTAAGAAGAGATCAGAACAATAAAACCTTGTGTTTGTGCATTTGTTTGGGACAAGTTTTAAAATTTGGATTTCAATAGCTTTTGTGACACATTCGTTCAATTTAGCAACTTCCGAATTCTTGAATTTTGTCATTTTAGTCTTTATTTTGAAGAATTTTGGTGTTTATTCTGATGCTGAAGTGGTCGACAGAAGTTGAAGGGTTCGAGATCTTTGATGGCTCTCATAAGAGTCAATGGCAGATTAAGGGCTAGGAAGCAATATACACCTGAAAAGATGCAATTAGGCAGTCTGAATCATTTGCCTGATGGTTTACTGATGCATTGTTTTCTCCCAAGCCATCCACTGCCATAAGCCAGCTTGCTCTATTGTTATTCTGTTGTCTTTGTCATTGTTTGTATGCATGTGTGTGTTGGACAATGACCCAAACTTTTTTGTCATTTCACACAAACAAATCTTTGTATCTTTTTTGTCTTGGTTTTTCCTTTCTTTCTTGTCTTTATTTCTTTTTGTTTGAAGGGGGGTCTTTCACGGCTAAGTGTGGATCTTTCACCAGCATCTTGTTTTTTTTAATGCTAAACCTACAATTTTAATTATTTGACGTAAATTCAATTTTAATTTCTCACTGTTTTTTTAGGTAAGTTGTGTGTTGCAGTCAGCTTTTCCATTGTATTCGTCCACAGTGCTGAACTGAATCCGACTTCCATTCGTAATTCAGCTATGGGATTGATGAATATGGCTGCAAGGCTCGGAGGAATGATCTCACCATTTCTTCTGGAATGCGTAAATGATTTAGCTTTTTTTTCTTTTACCCTTTTGATCGACCTAACAATTCGATTTTTGTGGGTTTTGTATGTCTAACTGGCAGATCTGGGCAGGGATTTACCAGGAAATTTGCAATGAACATAAACAGTGAAAATTTCCACTGACCAAAAGAAATTAGATTCTTTTTATTTTTTATTTTATTGACAATTAATTTGCCAAGACACAGTCCGGCGCAAATTAACAAGGACAAATACATTACATCCTCGAAATACGGCTTGACAGCCTCGTCGTACAAATCAACAAAAAAAGTCACAATGAAATTAAACCAAATTTGGAATCTATGCTCCTGCAACAATGAGACATCTAGAGGGCCATAGAGAATATTTTTTCTGACGGTGTTTGAACTGACATCACTTCCATTTCCAAAGGTTCTTGCATCCAGGGAGTTCCACTCTCGCACTGTTCTAGCAAAAAAGGAAAACTTTCCAACATCCTTACAGACAGGTCCACATCTCAATTTGAATGCATGATCGTGTCTACCTAAATAACCAGGGGGTAATAAGCTTTCTTTAATACTTGACCAACCACCAATGTTGTTTAGCCCCTTAAAAAGACCCACCAACCTAGATGCCTTTCTACGCTTGGCCAATGAGACCCAACCTAGAGCAGTCAACAAATTGGACATACTACGAGAAAATGCATAGCAACCAGTAACAAAACGTGCAGCCTGTCTTTGCACTCTCTCAAGCTTCTCAACCTCTACTAGGTGATAGGGATCCCAGGCAGCAGATGCATATTCCAGCAGAGAGCGAACGAGAGCAAAATAAACTTTTTATTTGACGATTTTGCTCGCCCTAAAAAACGCACGCCTGACAAAAAATAGTGCCAAGTTTGATTTGCCAACAACATTTTCAACATGTTTATTCCAACTCAAAGTTTTTGTGAAAGTAACACCCAAGTAAGTTACACTGTTTGCTAAAGGCAAGTCAAAATTTGCGATGCCGTATTTTCCAATAAGAGGGGATGTTTTCCTAGTAAAAGAAACCACCACACATTTCTCAACATTTAGCCGCATCCCCCAGTTGGCACACCACTGCTCAATCTTATGCAAATCATCATTGAGGGAACGCACGTCATCAGGTGAGGTAATTTCTCTCATAACAGCACAGTCATCAGCAAAAAGAAATGACTTGCAAACTAAACTATCCGGCAGGTCATTAATATAGAGAGAGAAGAGGGTTGGACCAAGGACACTCCCCTGTGGAACTCCAGAGGTCACTTTTCAACATTAGAAAAGGTATTGCTTATCCTAACCTGCTGGGTGCGACGATCAAGGAAATCTGCTATCCAGTTAACCAAAACATCATCAAAATTTATAGACTTCAACTTCAATACCAATGCAGCGTGTGGAACTAGGTCAAAAGCCTTTTCAAAATCGATAAACACAACATCAGACAAACACATTCTTTGACTACGTGGTAATTTCTGCAACACGAATGAATTTTGTTGCCTTCGTATTGATACATTTTGGACTTTGCCAGATTTGTGTGAAATTGCTATGCCAAAGTGCTGCCGAATTGTCCTTAAAAAAGCCTAATTAGTTACAAATGAAATTCTTGCATTTTTCAAAATTTTTGTTCTGAAGGGCAGTTTTTAAGTTTTGGCAGTGCCCTTTGGGGAGATCCGAGTTTTACCTTAGTGTTCGGGTTCCTTCTGCATATTTACACTAACACTTCTGTTTTCATCGTTGAAAACTGAGATGCTTTCATTTTCGGAGGCCAAGATAGGCTTGCGATTAAAACAAGGTAATTTCCAAAGAACAGCTCCAAACAAAAAATTCACACCTTGTTTGAACTTCATCAATCATTCGCAACCCCAGTGATGGGAGACAGTGCTTGTTATTTAATTATGACTGTAGCGAGCTGGATGCTTCAACTTGAAGATGGAAGAGAGACATACATTTGACATCATTCACAGTGAATGTTGATTTCTTGAGACAACTCATACCTACTGAATCAGGTCGACGATTTCCTCCCCTAACATCACTTGACACTCGTTTATGTTGTGGGTGGGACCAGTCACTCTCAACTTCAGAACAAGGTAGGGGTGATCGGAAGTGGGGTTGTAAGGTTGTAATGGCCTTGTTGGTCCTCAATTTATAATACGGTTGCACATTTATGAGGAGGCAGGGGGAGGGGTGTATCTGCATTGACTAAACACATGATTGTGACTGACTTCAGGGTGTGTGGTGTGTGAGAGACAATCGGCCATATTTCCCAAAGCCACAAACCCTGGCCCCAAGCTTGAAAAATAGCCAATTCCACATTCAGGTACATCTTTCTCAGATATGTTATTTATAGAAATAAATTTTCCAGCAGAAATATTTACATTGAATTGGTTATTTTTTCAAGCTTGGGGTTAAGTTAGGGTTAATGGCTTTGGGTATACTGCCATATGTTTTGGAGGCTGGAAAGGGTGATCCAAATTTCAGGGTGTGACTAAAACGCTTAACCTTCTTGTCCTGCTGGAAAACCTGCTTGTCCTGCTGGTAATGGTCAAATAGGTTAGATTATTGTTAGATTAGGTTATCCTAACCTAAACTAACCTAACCTAACCCTTCAAGACCTTACCAGCAGGACAAGCAGGTTCAGCATTTTAGTCAGTTCCCAAATTTCATCTTTCAACAATCCTTAGATTTCCAGCCTTCTGTCCTTTCAGACTTGGTTTCGTTTTTTTTTTCCAATTTCAGGGTGGCGAGGATTTGGTGTTCGGATTCCCATTTCTCCTGCTTGGCATAATGTTGCTCTTGGCCGGCCTGCTGAATCTGCTCCTGCCGGAAACAGTTCGGAAACCCCTGCCGGAAACAACGGAAGATCTGCGTAATTTGAGCTGTGTGGTTAAAAGTGAAGAGAAGCGCAATTTCAGAAACAAAGAATGGTTCTGGAGGTCGTGGAGAAACAGGAACAATCAGTACCGGAGGCTGTCACTGAGTGAAGAAAAGAGTCCGACTGCATGATTTAGGAGTTGCTGTCGGTGACGTACCTGCTCTCTAAATCGTTGTCGCATTGTTATCACTTTGAGATTTTGTTATTGCTCTGATCACTTATGGCTTCCTTTGGTAAAAGTTCGGAATACCGGCCGACATTGAACTGAACGAGTTATCACCACTGCTCTCTGATGTACTTAAGGCTAACTAAACCTAACCCAAGCTAACCTGTCCTAACACACCTGTCCTAACCTATCCTACCCTATCCACATCGTCCTCATCTTCCTATCCTATTTTGGCTGCTATAGCGTGTGTGAAAACTCATCCAGTTCAGCTTTTTTCGGATGTCGGCAGGTATTTCGAACTGCAACCCTTCTTTTTGATGAACGGCCATGAGACAACGGGGATGCAATCTCTGCAGACGTAGCTTCTCATTGAGTGATATGGGGCACAGGCAATCTGTTAAAGTTTGATTAGTTATTTTTGTTCAGTATTTTTTGTTGTGTTTAAGTTTTGATGCTGCCATTTTCCTTTTAGATTTTTAATCCCTGCCGTTCAGTTCTTTTTAAAAGTACAAAACAATAAGTCCCGCAGGGTTCTCATTTTATTGAAAGCCAAGTAGTTGTATGGTCGGGGAAAGTCAAGGAATTTGGTAAAATAAGGTCGAAAGCCCCACGGAATCCAGGACAATGATGGTTGGAGAAAATCCAATTTCTGATGCCATTCTTTCAACAATGTTCACCGTTTTGTAATGTTGGAGATTCCTGGAATCAGGAATACGAATTATTAAGTTCTGGGAAGCAGTTTAAACTTCTGCCTTTTGCTGAGGAGCATTTTATTCTGGAATCATCGCAGTCCCACCTCGAAACGCATGACTTTGCCACGTTTCACGTTTTTAGCATTTCACGTTTGCCTTCTGCTTTTGCAGATAATTGGCGTGGAGAATCTCTCTTGCATTTATCGAAAATGTTGCACCAAAATGAGGAGAGCCATACTCCAAGGAAAGAGGGTTTGTTTCAATCTCTGGAAAAACAGAAGAGGATAGAAATCTAAATGCGATGCTTCCGTGCATACTTACAGCAGAGAGATCATGAACGGGGCAATGCTAACTCCAGAGGTAAAGCTAACGCAGGGCAAATTTTTATCATTGGAAAAATTTGCCTCGCATTGACTAGGGTTGCCACTCACTTGGAAAACCTAGAAAATAAGGGAATTAAGACAGAAAAAAGGGAAAACCTGGAAAATCCAGGAAATATTGAAAGCTGCGTTCTTTTTCTTATTGCACACCCAAAATTTCAAAATTTCTTCAACTTCTTCAGACCTGGAAAAGCCAGGGAATTCTGCAATGGATTTTGAGTGGCAACTCTGTACTTGTAATGCCAGACAGCAAACAATCCAGACCAGACACCAGTAAATACCAGCAAATAATGTCTGCCATGGCTTGTGATACATCTGATGTGGCTGTATTCCCACCTGCCCACCCCCTGACTTGGAGTTGGTGGGAGGCTCTCTGAACCAAACCAAACCTGGATGTATATGACTGAAGCATAAGTTGATTTGCATCATCAATTTACTGTCTTTTACCATTTAATTTCAATGCTCACACATCACTGTGATATTTCGTGATTTTTTGATGAGGTTTAGAATCATGTCTTTCATTGTTTGCTTTGTGATTTGTACCAGAGGGTGACATTTTTTGTCTCTAATTTTTAAACAAAATTGTTTTCGGCCATCTGGCAATTCACATCCTTCTGGGAGCTTTCACCGAACTCATAAGTTGGCTGGAATCCATGTTTTTGACACAACATTCATAAATACCAAATTTTCAAGACGATTGGAATTTTCGAAGATCTGTCACATTCATTCGGCCGTATACACCAAAGCCACTAACCCCAAGCTTGAATAAAGTCAATTCCACATTCAGATGCACTTTTCTCAACGATGGAAAGGGAATAATACTGTTGTGCATAGAAATGCAATTTTCCAACAGACTTCTATACGCAAACTTTTTGTGCTAGAAATCTGTTGGAAAATTTGATTTCCATGCACAACAGTATTCCTTTTCCATCGTTGAGAAAGGTGCATCTGAACATGGAATTGACTTTTTTCGAGCTTAGGGTTGGGGTTAGTGGCTTTGGTGCATGCGGCCGTTTGTTTTGTTTATCATTTTGTCTCATGTCTGCATGCATTTGAAATTCACCTTTTTTAATTTGTCATCTGCCATTTGGTTCTTTTACTCATGCTCCAGCTTTTTATTTCATTCCATGCATCACAGTGTTCAGAGATTCTTGTTCTTGAACATAAGGTAACAGTTCGGAATACCTGCCGACATTGAACTGAACGAGTTATCACCATTGCTCTGTTACATACTTGAAGCTAACTAAACCTAACCAAACCTGACCTAACCTGTCCTAACACACCTATCCTAACCTATCCTACCCCAGCCACATCGTCCTCATCTTCCTATCCTGTTTTGGCTACTTGAGCGTGTGTGAAAACTCGTCCAGTTCAGTTTTTTTCAGATGTCGGCAGGTATTCCGAACTGCAACCGAACATAATATGGACAACGTTCAAATGGTTTTTAGCCAAACATGGAAAGATGCACTTTCTGGTCTATTTTGATGCCTTTGTGTCAAAGTTTGGTTCGTTTTAGGTAGAACTTTATGATCATTCTAAAGTTTGAGTCATTGTTGATTTTTTTTATCTTGTGGCTACAAATTTCAAAAAGAGCTCAAGACAGTTGGAAACTGACAAAAACGACCAATGAGAAACAATCTTGACTGTTGAAGGTAGGCGTATTTTTGGGGATTTGACTTTTTGATGCCATCGCTTGATGTGAAAGGGGAGATTCTAATATGGATCATCACCTGGTCAGGCATTGTGTCAAAGGTCAAAATGCATCTTCGAGCAAAAATTTTGTTTGTCATTCACAACTTTTGTCGGTTTCTTACTGTCCGGAGCTCTGTTTGAAATGCATGGCCAAGAAAAATTAACATTTCAATCTAAAAATTATCGCAGAATTCTCTTATAAACCGAACTTCTGATGACCCAGAAGTGCATCCCCCCTGGTTGGACTCGACTTTCTGAACGCCTTCCGTATTCTCGTATTTTATGCCATATTATCAGCTGTTTTTATATTTCACTTTTATGTACTGCGCCAAAAATGCTTATGTGAAAATCATTTGTCATGCACAATTGTTTTTTATGTCTTTTCAAATGCATGTGATGTACTGTATGTGAATTCCACAAAGACTGATATTTTTATTTTTATTCTTGTCATGAGTGCCTTGCATTTTCTCAGGAACCAATCTAGTCTTGCCGATACATTGTACATTATGATTTTTTTTCATGGAGTAGGCATGAATTTGATCTTTTGGAAAATCTAAATCCAGGGTATCAAACATGATGTTAGATTCCCATCCGTCCTTGTGTGTTTGGCTAAATTTGTCCTAACTTTACTGCTTTTTTGCATGTTTTCAATGTTTTTTGGCATCTTGAACACCATTGCCGTCCCCCAAATGAACACTAAAATTACCAAATTTCTACCCCTTAACCTCCCCCGCAAGGGGCTCTACCCTTGAAACCTGGCCGGGGTGCTGCCCAAGACCCCAAGCACCAGTCTGGGTGGCTCCGTCTTCAGACCCCTCCCAACCAGGGTTGCGCCCAAATTTCCTGGAATTCAATCACACTTTTTGAGACCAATCTGTCCAATTCTCCAGTCTGTGCTAAAAAAAAAACGATTTTGAGGGAACCCTGATGATGCCTTATTTTGATGGTTGGTGCAACTTGTTTTTTTTTTGCAGCGATGTTGCTGCAAAAAAGCAAGCAATGCTGCCAAGGCTGCCAGCAATGTTGCCAAAGGCACCTTCGGTGAAAAAGATTTTTTTCCCATTCACCATTTTTGTCCGTTTCTGACCATCTAGAACTCTTTTGAAATGGCCAAAAAATAGAAAATCAGCAACAGTTCAACTTCTCTCATGAGCCTAACTTCGAGGTCAAGGTATCAAAATAGCCCAGATGTGCATCCTTCCATGTTAGGTTCAAGACTTTTTGAGCGCCCTCTGTATTTTATGTTATTTTATCCTGAATCATAATTGTCTGTTTTAAAATAATTTATTTTTTGCACTTCTCGGAAAAATAATTACACTTTTGTGCTTTTCATAAGTTATTTTTTATGTTGTCTTCAGAAATGCAAGTAATACACTGTATAAATTCCAAGAAGACTGATATTTATTTTTTTTTTGAGTCCTTGCATTTTCTCAGGAAACAAAGTCTAGTCTAAAGTCTTACTGTAACATTTGATTTTTTGTAGAGCAGGGATTTGATCCCCTTTGGTAAACCTGAATCCAGGGTGTTAAACAGATGTTTTGCCTTATTTTGATGAATTGAAAGATAGCCAGCCGATGATGTATTCGCATATTTTGCATTACCAAGTGTCTTTTCAAACTGGAATTGAAAATATACATTGAAGAAATTTTTGGATTGAAGTTTTTTTCTCTGCCCTGATTTGTAACTGCACATCATGCATTTCCTGCTCCAGTATGCCTCGGAATACTTGTGGCATAACGTTTAAAAGAAAAAGTGGAGGAACTCCGGGATTTGCATGGCACAAAAAGTGCATTGCGATGTTGCGGAGTTGAAAGCGGAAGTGCGCGTTGAAAGCCATGTGAGTGAATGGTAGACCGTGGTGCGATATCCACAGAAAGTTAAATTTCTCCTGAACAAAGTGACGGTTTTTGGTGTATCTTTCGGTCTTGCAAAGCTGAAAAATGAGCGCGAGCGCTTTCACACATGTATATTGATCCAACCTTTCTTCGGGTAAACTTTCTGTGGGCATCGCATCGTGGTCCGCCGTTAGGTCGTACGTCTTTCACAATCCAGCAACACACAGTTTGGCATCATTTCTGCTACCATTTGACTCCATGTAAAATTCCTTCACTTCTTCTTTTAAACGTTATGCTTACGATATCACCAGGAATTAGTGTTCTTAAATGCAGGCGTTCCTGCCTGCCCTGGCCCATAGCATAGTCTGTTCTGGGCCTTTCAAGTCGCACCAGAATGCTCTTTCCTTAGTGGATTTTTGGTGGGTAGGAACCATAGCTATCGTAATTTCAACATCAGAAATGTCAAAATTTTCGGCAGAGGACGGTTAAAGAAATTTCCAATTTTTGCTTGTGCTGTTTGCTTGACCAAGCTGAGAAGGTAGCAAAAATACAGAACAAGCAGAGAAACGTGGTTCACCCCCACATTTCTTTTTTCCTCTATGCTTTTTCTGTCCCGTGAAAATGGATGTGAGAAGGATGCTGTCCTCACAGATTGAATGCAGTGGTTTTTGTGAAAATCGAATGAATATGTGGAAAATCGAACCTGAAAACTGACGCTTTCGCTACAACACAAAAAGGTTCGGCTGACAAAATCACGAATTTACTCCGAAGAAAATCATCTTAACACGGTCACGCTTTAGCTCCCAAGACTCATTCTTTGAAAACTTCCACAGGAGAATTTCGGAATTTTTCAATTCAAGGGAATTGAAATGATTTTGCCAAAAGTTTTTAATTCATAGCATGAAATGCTTTCAACAAAATACAGGGTGAGCCAGCTGTACTCAGTAAATTTAATGTGTGCGTCGTTTTTGTCGATGTTCTGTTTCCTGCATTCCTATTCTGACTGAGAGTTTCCGATTGTCCCTTAACCAGCTCATAAGGGTGATTCATTCGACTCCCATGTTACTGAACAGCATCAGGTGAATTCTCCCGCGGCACAACTGCATGGGCAGGAATTTCGTCCGCAGGGATAGTAGGCCCGTTTTTTCATAAGACTAGGGAACAGTTCTCTGTGCTGTGAAGGAAGAGAGTAACGTTCCCTGGTCGGTAGATAATAGGTCGACGGGGTTCAACAGAAATCCCAGCACGCTCCCCAGATATTACCTCTGTGGATTTCTTTCTGTGGGGGTATATCCGGCCGGGAACAGGTCTACACAAACAGAACCAAGCCAGCCAACATTCTGGAACTTCAAGAAAGGATCGAGGTTGAAATCCACAGCATTTCTCAAAATCTGACAGTGCTGGTCTGCCAGAGTGTTGCCAGCAGATACCAGAAGTGCACTGACGCCGATGGATACCAATTCGAGCATCTTCGCAAGTGATATCGACGGGTTCGTGCCGACAGTCAAAATTTGGTAGGTCCAGCTGGCTCACCTTGTATACTTTTGTCACCGTTAATCCCACTCAAACTACCTTTATGCAGTTGATTTGGATGAAGGTTCAGGATAAATAATGTACGCTTACGTACAAGGTTGACCTGGCATTTTCATGTCCAACACAGTACTTTTCCGGCGACAATTTGGCAGCCATTATTCAGAGCAAATTTGCAGGGCTTCCTGTCAATTTGGCGCTAGCCAAATCTCAACCTCAGTTGACGGGCAGTTTATGCAGACTCAGCAATACCATAAGATGGCACTTTCATTTAAAAGGCAAAAGTTAACGAATAAGATTTGTGGCGTGTGCCGCCGGAAAAGGTCTTCTACGTGGCATCTTTCCAGAGCAGCAACAGCCAGCAGGCGGCTTAATTTCACCCTCCCCTCTTCCTGTGCATGCTGACGTGTATCACTTTCAGTTGTCAGAGAATTGGTTGCCGTCAGTTTTTGGGTAACTTTTCAGACGCGGCTTTTGCATAAAAGGTTCTCCCCGAATTATGTTAGGGTTCACTTCATCGCGTCAAGTCACCACTAAAAGTCTTGCTGTGTTGGAGTGTTTGCTCCAGACCATTTCTCGATCAGTTGTGATCAGTGTCAACACTCGTCAGTCAACTGTCACCACTTGTCAAGCGTCTTCAGTCATCTTCGCTGTTACTTTTGTCATCTTAGTTTGGCGGTTAGTTAGTTTAGTTCTTGTGATAAGTCGTAATGGCAGCAAGTCGTGTCAGTTCTGTAGAAAGAGCGTCTGTCCTAAGAGATGCAATAAACACTTATTTAATTTAGTTTAAAAATGATAACCACTCGTGTCCGACTCTTCAATTATCTGTGCAAATTTATCAGTGTGACATTTTAACAGTTTCGACATAGCGAATCTCAATGGCAGTGAACCCAATGGTTGGTTGGTAAACGAACTCGTGATACGCTGGTATTTCCCCTTCCCTTCCAGAGTGCTGTTCAGTTATTTATGTCCAGAGTGCTTTATTTCGTGTTTGTCAGTTCGGCCAAATGTGGGTGCATCAGCAAACAGTAATTAGAGATAAGTGGTAAAGATTCGTGCTGGCGAATCACATGGTAGTCAGTTGTCCGTGTTCGCTGATTGACCCAAATATTTGCCTGAACTTGCAAGTCACACATGGGAACCAATTGCAGTGAGATATGTCAGTTTGAGAGTGAGATATGTCAGTTTGAGTTATCCCCTATCTGGTGTTGGGTGCGATAGATCATTCCCCTGTCCCGACCATTTCCCTTTATAAGTACGTGGCACACATGACCAGATTTCCGTACAAGTTGGAGGTCCCACAATAGAGCCACCACCTTGGAAAAGCTGCAGGGAGATCGCAAGTATGTCGAAACTCAGTTTTTATTATAATGGCACAGATGGAATCGGACACGAATGTTTCTGAGTTAAATAAAAATTTGATTGTGGAAGACCGTACGCATAAGCCCGAAAATTCTGAAGAAACAGTCCCAGCTGTCAAAGACGCTCCTCGTATTTCAAAACGTATTTTAAGTATTTCTCCTGACTTGGCCTTGCAAGAAGCAGTGCAGATTGAGTGCGGTCGTTTTGAGCGAAACAAAACTGCACCCGCAGCGAAATTTATTGCAAGAGAGAAGTCTGTTTCTTTTGACTTAACGCCTGGGTCTTCCAAAAGTCAGAGCGACACAGAAAAATCGGCCGAAACATCTTCGGAAGGCGTTGCAAGAAAATTGAGTTTTGATTTTGGTGAAAATATTGTTGAAAAGAAGAGTGAAAAAATGACTTCTGCAATGTTAAATAATGGATTGCAATTGAACCCTGGATTTTTTGAACCTGAACTTGGCATTGAGTCAGATGATTTTCTTGAGCGATTCCAAAGAATCAGTGATATTCTTGGCATGGACGACTCGCAGAAAATAAAGGCTTTTCCTTTGTATTTGCTTGCTTCCGCGAAAGATTGGGCAAGAGTTTATATTTCACAAAAGAAACGTGACAACGAAGAAATAACCCACTTTCCGTACAATAAGTCCTGTTGGAGTCTGATCGTGCATCTTTAAGTCAGAAATTAGCATGACAGACTTTTTGGAGGAAATTCTTTTGCCGGGAAAACCTCAACATGGATTTTTTCATTGATACCAAAACCATGGATGGAGCAGTCATTCTTTTGCCTTTCTTTTCAAGCAGGAGTTTTCAAATACAGAAGATTGACGCACCATAATTCGCACAGGCAAAGAAAAGACATTAGATACCAAGCTTTGGATGGAGAGGGTGATGTGCTTCAGGCAAATACGAAAGAGCAACTGATCAATGCAGAGAACCACGGACGCTGTGTGGCTCCGGTAAAACTAGTCAGTTTTCTTCTTTCTGGAATAATGTTCCGCCGCTGCATCTCGTGGTGCTGGAAAAGCGCTCCGGGAGTTATGCTTCCCAATCCATCTGGTATGGAGTTCAGAAAACAGACGTGGTTGGCATAAAACATCCAGCACAAAGAAGCATGTCTGGTGCACTCCAAATGCCTCATGGCAGAGGGAAGGGTCCAAGCGATGGAACATCTAAGGAACAAACGGTAAAAAAACGAGTTTATCTTTTTGTGGTATGGCCCATTTCGAAAATGGAGATTTCTCCAGACCATTCCTTCCTCCGACGGAGTCACAATCCTCTTGAACCTTCTCTCTGGCGTCATCTGTGCGTGAACTTTTGGATCTCCACACGTCGGGATGAGCTTCAAGCAATTGTTTAATTTTTCAACCCATTTGACTCCGATTGGCACTGCTCACATTTTGGGCGGATGTTTGCCAATATTTCTGCAAAATCTCGCTCACTTAGCGATTGTTTTGGCGGCAATGAAAAGGCCATTTTTTGAAAAAGACGACGCTTCCTTGCAGTGGGGAGATGATGTCGACGCATAGCGTTATATCGGATGTGGCGTGAAATCTGGGCCGTGTCTCATCAATGGGGAGACAAGACGATATTGCGTTAATATCCGATGCGCCCTGCATACGAATATTGTCACACCCTGTAGGCCCATGGTTAAAAAGTGGGAACCGCTTGTGTGCATGGATGTGTGCTTTTTGATTTACTCCAACAGATGTTTGACTTATTAAATGTGTGAAGATAAGCATGGCCAAGGAACATGAAAACACTACAGTAATCAGCAGCAGACACATTCAAAAACACTCATAAATGAACACACCTTTTTCTTGCAAATCAAAACACATTTTAACAAATGCATAAATAAATAGATTTATTAAACAAGTATTACATTTTACATTCAAAAAAAAATTCACATTTTATTACAAGATACGACATGCACCATTTTTCAAAATCCAAGAACATGTCAAATTCACACTGGACAACTGGGTTGGTCACAAAAAATGGATGAATGAACCACTCCAAGAGTTCTTTAAATTAATGTATTTTTAAATTTCTGGGTGCAACCTGGCATGAATTGACAATTCAACGGACATTCAAAAAACAATGAATTACTAACGGCGGGGAGACGATGTCAGGAATAAAATTTACTCCAGAGCAAATTCGTGATCCTGCCCCGCTGCTTTTTAAAAATGGTGAGGTGGGGGCAAACATTTCCTCTGGAGCAAATTTTATTCCCGACGTCATCACCTCACCGTTAGAACAGAGCAGAGAAATACAATGAGTAAACTTAGTTTTCAGTAACATAAGTTTGCAGTTGAGTAATCATATGAAATCCTGAATCTTGAAATCCTGAATTTTTTCCTTAAAGGTGGATATTTAGGTCTTCCCCCTTCCAAACACCTCAGTGCCCAAGGAATTCCAGTCATTTACTGTTCTGGCAATGAATGAGAAGTCTCCAACATCCTTACAAGGGCGTTTTCAGAGGAGTTTAAAATCGTGATCTTGGCGACCTCTGCTTGTCGAAAGTGACAAACTTTCCCTCATATCAGACCAAACGCCAAACATATTATTTAGAGCTTGAAAAATGCCTGTAAGGTAGAACGAGCTGCTCGATGCTGGACCCTCTCTAGTTTTTTCACATGCAGCGATCGTTAGGGGTCCCAAACTAAAGAGGTATGCTCCAAACTCAAAAAAGGACTTGCTTCTCCGCAAATAGCAAAATTGAATGTATTTTGCCATTAGGCCAACTGAAGTTCAAGTGATCTGATGGGCAACACCGTTGGAATGCAGCAGAATCTTGGGTTGATATGGAACCACGGCAACATTTCGGGCAGATAATTTATAAAAAGAACCAGGCAGGCACAGGACATCATGTGCCTTTCAAGATCCATTCTCGACCAGAAGATCAAAAAATTCAGTCTTCTTCAGTGCCAACGCATAGTTTACAAAATATTTCCAATCATCCCTTGCAACCCATACGACACCCCCATATGTGCGAGAGTCGCTGTCAAAAACTTCAGATGCAGGATTTTTCACTGGCCCTAGACGTGAGAGAGATTTTCTCAAGATTCGATATTTTCTAGCAAGCAAAGTACCTACTCCCTGTTTCTGATGTTTGCTTCCCTCGTGTCATTGGTATTTGGTTCCTCCTCAGGAGCAGATTAAACCAACTCTGTTGCCCGCAGCTCCTAAGGATGAATTTGGACCACGCGGCTTCCTTGTTGCTGCACCTTTTGTCAATATCCTTGTTTGCTGTATTTTTTGTTATGTTCCTTAAAAACAATTTCTCAGATATGCATGGCCAATGATGACTCAGCTCTTCCTAGCTGTAGTACGTGGAAGCTACATTATGAGGCCTTAAAAAAAAAGAACAGAAACGCAGCAGGCTTCAACCAACAAAAGTGTGCACGGCACAACCAACAAAAGTGTGCACGGCACAACCAACAAAAGTGTGCACGGCACAACCAACAAAAGTGTGCACGGCACAAGTTAACAAGAAAAAGAAAGATAAGATGCAGCTAATGAGCATTGCGTTTCACATTTTTATTGTTTTTTTAGCCAACCAGCCTGCTGGCCCGTCATCAAAGATTGCAAAGGGGAGTGAATTAGTCCCAGAACATGAACCAGAACCGGTTACAGCTAACCAGATCCACAAAACAACCCACAATGATCTGGTAAAAAGTCATAAAATTATAACCAATGCATCAGGTTAACTGTTGACTTTTTTTGACAAATTTGCAGTTGTCTTTTGGACAGGGTAATATGATACGTTATCACTTTTGATCCCATTGGACCACAGATTGTTGTTCACTTCTCAATGGTGGACTATGATCGTTGCGGTTTGCACGTCACATCTCATCAGGCAGGATAGAAGACGAAATGACGATGCGATGGCGTGGAACAGAGAGAACAGTTACCGATATTCCAGTGGTAAGCTTTGAAAATCCACGGTATACGTGGGTCGGTAAATGAGTTTTGCAAGTTGGCCCAGAGCTTGGCTGGCGTTCACCCGATTATAGTGATTTTTTGGTCACTTGTGACGCCAATCCTTCTGGTCTTATGTTCCAAAGGGAATTTGAATCAGCCTCAGTGACACTTGATACAGGCATTTAAAAAAGTTCCGGTTTATACTCTGCCGAAAAAGCATGGTTATTCTGAAACAGGGTCGACAATTTCAATTGTTCATTCAGATGTCTCCCCAAGAATACGCCACCAAAATTCAGGCCACTTTAGTAGTTATTCTCAGGGGTGAGTGACCCCTGTTTGCAGCTACCTGTTGGTGGTTTGAGCAACCCCAAAGTGGTACAGGGTGTTTCAAATACAACCCTTGTTATGGAGAGAAAACACCAGCCACGAACGGAACAAAATATCGATGGTGTAAGAAAGTGGTACCACACTGTAGGAGCGCACCTGCTGGCGATTTTGCCTCCAATATGTGTCTATTCTGTGGCACAGTTTCAGCAATCTACCTTGATTACAGACGTCTCCAGAAACTTTGGATCAAATGGTGTCTCAGGCAAACTGTCCAAACTCCATTGAGCGTGAATAAACAAGTTCGTTCGCAAAGAAAACGTGAAATTGTTCAACTGTGGCTATTCAAAATTATCACCAGAGAATAAACAAACGTGATGAAACTTAATTTTGCTGATGGACAAACTCTAGAAAGGGATTGACGCAGTTTGAATGAATGAAGGTGCGCATCACCAAACGGTTTTTCCCCATCAACTCCTTCCAAGTATGTGCATTTTCGACATGGATTTCGATGGTAGTTGGAGTGGAGTTAGTTGGTATCCTTCATAAACATCATGCAATCACATGACTGGACCAAATTGGGACACACATGACAGGCGTCTTCTCAAACCCCACCAAAATGAGTCCATGTGGCTCTCACATTCCGAGGACCATCATCGTTGACGGAATCCATCATTAAATAAAGTGAAGAAAATGGGGATGCCCTGCAGGAGATAAAAGTTGTTCTTGGCGCCCATCCTCAAGATACATGTGAGCATGCACCGTGCCACTTTTAACCTTTTCCGAAAATTCGAAAGAGCGTTGCAGGGATACAATTTCTTCGGGTCAAACACTTCTCAAAATCAGCTAATTCATATGAATAAAGTCACTCCTTTCGTATGATCATAGTTTTCCAGATACACACACAAGATAGCTGAAAATTTGCAAGAATGTTGCGAAAGATCGCATTTCTTGATTTTTGGAAGTACACTCAATGTAAATCGTTCCTTTTCAATTTTGGGGCCAACTTGCAAAACTCATTTACCGACCTTCGTATCCTGCCCGCAATGTGGATACTTCATACCTTGCACATAATGAAACAACGACTGTGCAGTGTGCTGCGTCAAGATTGGCCTGGATGCCTGTGTTTTCTGTCGCTCGTCTTGGCAGTGTATCTATTTTTTCATCTTTGCCAATTTCAATTTTATCATGATAGAATGGTTAAATCTTTACTGTTTTCGTCTCTAAGTACTGTAGGCACCTAGCAGATATCTCTGCACTTCAAGTGATTTGCTGATGATAATGAGTAAAACAAAAACAGAAAGAGAAAAGTCTGTGAAAGGTCGGGGAATTGCCAGTTATTTCAAAGGAAAATCTGAGAATGTGAATGCGATTTTTACACTCCCTGAGAAGTGACATGACGTAAGAACCAGTTTTAAATTTCTGATTAATAATTTTCCGTTTATCTCAGTCATAAGTCACCTCACTTCACTGAAAAATATCGTCCCTTCCCCGGAAATATTCAATTGGTTGTGTGCAGATGGGTGTTGCGAGTAAAAATGCTCAGTTTTTTCAAAGTTGAGCACCGTTTGAGGTTCCATATTCTCAAAATTTCATCCCCACACGGGAGGGGGACACCCCTTCCCCAAACCCCTCCTCCGGCGTTGCGCTTCTCGCAACGGGAACATACAGCCATCCCCCTACCTTTTTTTACAATGCGACCACTAGGTACACGTCAATATTTGGCAACATCATTGGAATTGCAGCGAAATCGTGGGTTGAAGTCGAACCACGGGAACATTCGGACAAAATTTTGCAGAAAAAAAGCCAGGCAGGCCAGGACATCATGTTCCTTTCAAGATCCATTTTCGACCAGAACATCAAAGGACTCAGTTTTCCCACAATGCGGACGCACAGTTTCCGATCATCCCTTGCAACCCTTAGACACCCTCAAACGTGCGAGAACAGAAGCATAACGAGCTTCAACCAACAAACAATAGGCATGGATCTGTGAAAAAATCACAATATTATAACCAACGCATCATGTTAACTTGTTAACTTTTTCGATAAATTTCCAATTTTTTTTCATTTCCAATTGTCTTTTGGACGGGGCATATGAGTTCTCACCTTTGATCCCATTGGACCACTGCCCGTCGTTCACTTCTCAATGGTTGAATCAAAATACTGAAAGTGTCACACAGCAGATAAAAACGTGTCTCAAAATTCGATTGAGACAAAATTCACGTAGTCTCACACTTTAAGACCCACCCCCGTGCCATTTAAAAAATACTGTTTCAAGCAAAAATACATTTCTTATTTTAACAAATGAGCTGAAAATGAGCCTGCTGCTAAAGTCCCTTTCGATCGAGCCTGCTGAAGTTCCTTTTTTTTTTGATCGAATAGTGGAAGCGCTGAAGGCATACAACAGCCATTGGTCAGGATTCGGATACTATCCCGTTGACATCCAGCACCTGTGTGGCAGCAGGCAAGTTCTACTCTGCGAAATGAAATTGCAACGAAGGCTCTTCACACAATTGTCAACCAGAACAAGCATGGCGTCTGGGCTCATCTCGCGAAAGAAAATTCTGGGGAATTTTCTTCGCCAGCTGTTTCAGATGCACCTAAAGCTACAGATGAAAGCTCAGATTCCGAGATGGTGTCAGATGCTGAATGAAGATCCTGGTGGCTCTGAAGACAATGGTGCCAACTACGAAGGACATTCAATACTTAATGTTTCTACAGGGTTCCGGTTCCCCAATCGCGATGATATTTGGCTTTTCAGGCTTTACTGCAAATAACTGATTCTCATTTTCACTTACTTTTGGAGTTATGCCACTTAAATTGTTGGAAACCTTTCCGAATATTGAAAATGTCTAAAATAGAATATCGTGCAGTGATAAAATTTTTTTTACTCTGGAGGGAATGCACAGCAATACATTCATGAACGCATGTCCAGAGTGTATGGCGATTCTGGGCCTTCCTACAAGGTAGTCAAAGATTGGGCACGTCAGTTTAAATGTGGTCGGGAGCACCTGGAAGATGATCCAAGGGGTGCCCCACCACCACAAACAGCGACGAGCCAAGAAATGGTTGCTCGGGTAGAGAAATTGGTGCTCCAGGACCGGAGAATTACTACTGAGGCGATTGCCGTTAGTCTAAAGATTAGTTCTGCATCGGTTCATGACTTGCACACTCACTTGAACATGAACGAGGTTGTCGCAAGATGGGTCCCCGGAATGCTGACAGCCTTCCAGAAGCAGCATCGGGTTGAAGTTTCCAGAGAACTTGCCTTGTCGAATGACAATCCAGGTGATTTCTTTTCCCGGCTTGTGAGTGTGACCCAAGATGAAACTTGGATCCGCCACTATGATCCAGAGACAAAACAAGAGTCCATGCAGTGGAAGAGGCCAGATGAACCTCGACATGTGAAGTTCAAGAGGCAGCCATCTGTTGACAAAGTGATGCTGTCAGTTTTATGGGACTGGAGAGGTGTCATCAAGACTGATTATCTGGAACATTGCTGAACGATCAATGATGAATATCATGCTTAACACTCAGGTTGAGTAAGATGTTGCTTGCACTGACAAGTGAAAAGTGCCTGCAATGTTACCAGTGGAACAACGCCAGGTTATTCAGAATAACTCCAGTTCGGTTGCAGATCTTACCGAGTGCTTGAAGGCAACTAGGCTACTTCACTTTGTTCAATCGGAAGCTGTGGATTGCAACTCGGAGACCATCCACCTGGAGCTTCAAGAGGGCATACGTGAATACTTCAGCCATAGCTTATCTTACATTAACCTTTTCCTGCAACCTTTGTGGGTGCAATGGCTGGATATCTCTACGTGATGAGCCTGAAATCCAGGATTCTAGCACCAATTTCCTCTGCATATTCACAGCATTGCCACAGTGCTCTTCTCACAGAAAAAATCGTAACTTGATCGGAAAGGAAAGAGAATTGGTTGGTGCCTGCTTGGCAACAAAATCATGCCTTTCAAGAGACAGAACATCACAGGCGAATTTCATCATGAAATTCACGAGAGCGAGCCATCACGATTGTTTCTTTGAGGCATTGTTTGATGCCTGAAGTTCTTGTTAAAATGCTTTATGCCAAGGCGTAATAATTATTTCTATTATCACAGAAAGAGTCTATCTGAAGCCCAGAATCAACAACCCCTATATTTAAGAAAGACTGTTGAGTCGAGAAGATGAGTGGATCTCCACTTGCTTGTGAAGCAACCATACCTGGTTATTAAAATTAATTCGAATGCCTAAATCTGATGAATCTCATCCAACTAGTGTTCGGAAGTGATGGAAAAATGGTCGCTGCAAGCCAACGATGGGGAAACTAAATGGTAACTGTTCATTCCGAGTTGGTCGTCGGCTCAAGTCGGTTGCCTGCGTTGGTTCGTGCGTCTCGTCTTTCTCGTGAGAAGTTAGAGGGAAGCTGAACTTTCACTGTTGAGGCATCCACAGGGTGCTCAAAATCGATCCCAATACTGAGACTTGGATTTCTCTCATTCAAGTTTTCCCCCAGGTCGATGGTGTGAGAGGACAGCTTGTCTTCTCCTGCGGGGTCGGACAATTCCCAAACTGTTTCCAAGTCTGGACCATGGTGTGTCGAAAACGGTTGCCTCTTTGATTGGAGAGGTAATTTGGATCCTGAGTCGAACATGCTTCAATGCAAACTTCGCGAAAAGTGGTTCCACTTTAAATGCGCCAAGATCCAGTTAAAGTCTAGAGTCCACTTCTGGATATGCGCTTCTTGCACTGAAACAGCGAAAAGTTCTCAATGTCGTGGATTCCACCCATATTTTGGGGAAATCGATCTCTGATCTCAAGATGATCTGCAATGACCTTCAGACGAGCCCAGGAATAAGCAATTTGGTTGATCCGAGTTTCCATTGTGGAGGCTCAAATTAACGCATTTGCTGAAGCATTTGGCCGACCCCAATCAGCAACTCTGGACTCATCCCATCTGACGATGCACCATCTGACAGTTCGTGGGCCTCAATTGAGGCTTCTCCTCCGAGAGGGCAAAGGACCAATTCGTCGAGAGGCAGCAAGGTCCCAGGGCCATTTTGGCTATGGGAATGAATTCAGTCCGGAGAAAAGATCCCCAAAGAATCAGTGTCGGATTTCAGTCTCGCTCTCCTTCCATTGGCAGTTTCACCTGTTTTGCTGAATGCGTGCTGGCAATGGTGATTTGGCAGCATTGGCAAAACGACAATTCTGTGGGGACGAGTAGGACTTTGCTGCCCTAAACACACATTCGAGTTGACATTGCTCATTTGATGAAACTTGTGGGTTCCTGGAACTGTCTGAGAGGCAAGGGGAGTTCGAGAGGTCCACGTGAGAATTTTTGCCCTTGAGCAGTCAACAGTTTCCAGCGATGCAAGGAATTGCTAACATCATTCCAGCGATGCAAGGAATTGCTAACCCACAACGGCAGCCGAAGCTTCGTGAGGAAATCTTAAAAGGTGTCGAATTCATGCCAGATCTGGATGATATGGCCCAGTTGCGGGCAACACCTGAAATTGACGATCTCGATTTTGAGCCATCCCCGCCGACCTCTCCAACCCACAACGGCAGCGGAAGCTTCGTGAGGAAATCATAAAAGGTGTCGAATTCATGCCAGATCTGGATGATATGGCCCAGTTGCAGGCAACATCTGAAATTGACGATCTCGATTTTGAGCCATCACCGCCGACCTCTCCAACCCACAACGGCAGCGGAAGCTTCGTGAGGAAATCATAAAAGGTGTCGAATTCATGCCAGATCTGGATGATATGGCCCAGTTGCAGGCAACATCTGAAATTGACGATCTCGATTTTGAGCCATCACCGCCGACCTCTCCAACCCACAACGGCAGCGGAAGCTTCGTGAGGAAATCTTAAAAGGTGTCGAATTCATGCCAGATCTGGATGATATGGCCCAGTTGCGGGCAACATCTGAAATTGACGATCTCGATTTTGAGCCATCACCGCCGACCTCTCCAATCCACAACGGCAGCGGAAGCTTCGTGAGGAAATCATAAAAGGTGTCGAATTCATGCCAGATCTGGATGATATGGCCCAGTTGCGGGCAACATCTGAAATTGACGATCTCGATTTTGAGCCATCACCGCCGACCTCTCCAAACCACAACGGCAGCGGAAGCTTCGTGAGGAAATCGCAAAAGGTGTCGAATTCATGCCAGATCTGGATGATATGGCCCAGTTGCGGGCAACACCTGAAATTGACGATCTCGATTTTGAGCCATCACCGCCGACCTCTCCAACCCACAACGGCAGCGGAAGCTTCGTGAGGAAATCATAAAAGGTGTCGAATTCATGCCAGATCTAGATGATATGGCCCAGTTGCAGGCAACATCTGAAATTGACGATCTCGATTTTGAGCCATCACCGCCGACCTCT
>JASGXE010009775.1:0-48612 GCA_030068105.1 Sinentomon sp. SZTP_YWyxl
GGAGCAGGCTTTGCAGATGGTATCGGGATTCAAAGTGCTAAAAGGAAAAAAAGAGCAAACACTTTTAGGCCTAGGTACAATAAGAAAAATCCTGTTCAATTCAAAGAACTGGCATGATTTTACTGTGCCTTATTTCAAAAAGTATTTCAGATTTACCCCAGCATATCAATCAGTTAGGGTGAAAATGGGGTATATTACCTCATTTACACCGGAAAATGGAGTGACTAGGTACTTTTTTGAAGTTGTGGGTACGTACTTTTTACGCACAGGCAGTTCGTGAAAAATTGAAATAGCATGTTTTCGAATTCTCACCATTTTTGTGTTCAGAAATCAATATTTTCCACCAAAATGCAAAATTCCTGGTGATTTCTCTGATGTTGGCAGAACCTTGTTACGGAAAAAGAAAAACTTTGACACCAAGTTTCATATATAGTCTTGTCCGAGGAAAATTGCTATATCGTTTTTTCACGAACTTCCTGTATCCTACTTGAAAAGTAGTGACTTCTTAAAGTAGTCACTTCTTTTTCCGGTATAAATGGGGTATTTGGACTAAGCGGGGGACCAAATTTTTCAGAATAAGGTTCTACTTCAACATAAGTGGCAAGTGCCCAGCCAAAATCTGGAATCGTAAGCATTTTCCACTTTTAAGACAAAGCTAAAATCATAGGTAGGGTCGACCAGATAAACAATCAAAATTTTCCCCACCAAGCTAGGAGGCTCACTGGCTCTGAATCACGTTCTCTGTAAATAGCTAGGAAATTTGTTCCTGATAAGGAAGTCTGTGACAGACTCGTAACTAATTCAAACCCAAGAAAGTCCATTAAAATAGTCATAATCCATAGTCAAACATCCTAAATAGGCACCTACCTAACATAATTCTGATGAAGATTCCAATAGATTTTTCTTTACCAATGTTTTCTTAATTCTTATGCGTTTTTCTTTCTCCTTTTTTACTTGCAACCCTCTTCCCCAACATCACCGCAAGGATGGTTGGCTTACCTGAAAATGGAACTATTGATTTATTTATTCAACAATTTCCTAAAGGCCCTAACTACTTGTTTCCACTATTACTGAGAGACTCCCTACACATTTCCGATGATAACTCCCAACAATTGCAAATCAACTGCTATTTATGCATGGGTAAGTTAAACCTTTACTTCCATATGTTCTTAGTTGCCATCGATCACTTTGCATAAAATCTTGATGCAGAGTGTGGTTTGCGGAGAGTATTACCTGCCCCCCCCCCAGTTGAAAAATAATATCGTGGTAAAAATTAAGGTATTTCACGCAAATCAAAATTTTATTCAAAGCGATCGATGATAATAAAGAACATAAGTTGGAAGTAAAGGTTTAGAAAACTTACCCATGCACCATGCACAAATAGGAGTTTATTTGCAATTATTGTTGGGACAGGGAGTTATCATCGGAAATGTGTAGGAGTCTCCCTACACATTTCCGATGATAACTCCATGAGGGAGTCATTTGTAAATAGTGGAAACAAGTAGGGTCTTAAAGAAATTGTCGAATAAATAGGGGGGCCTAAGTCCATATTTCTGTTTTCAGAATAGGTGTTCGGTATTTAACTAGGTAGGCACTCCAGTTGAGTTTTTCCACTCCCCCAATTAATTTTCTGCAAATAGAGCACAGTCTTGACCCCATTCACAAATATTGATGGAGATTGGAGATGGTTACCTACATGCCTAAAATGAGGTACCTACCTACCTACCAAGTAGCCTTCTATAACTTCAATATTTCATCAACAATAATCTCTTCTATAACCATTTTTGCCCATGACACTTTTCATCTTTAGCATGTCACAGCTGTTCGGCATAAAAGAAAAGTATCATGGTCAAAAAGTCATGAAAGAAGAGAAGATCACAGACAACCATACCTGAACAAAGCCTAATCAAGAAATGGAATTAGGATACCTGAGCATCTCAGAACAGTTGGCCCACCAATCCAGGCCAGTAGGCCCTACATACCTCGTGCCTGCTGATTTAAAATAGCAGTAGCCTAGAGCTAAAAAGAGCCAAATTTGTGTGACCACAAGATAGGTAGGTATGCATTGAATAATTGATTTCTTTTTCATTTTTTATTTCAAAATGTTGTACATCTCATGCATAGTTCATTCCTTTTGCAGTTTTTAATTTGGTAGGTAAGCCTTAAAGCCTAGCCACCTATGGGCCTTACACAATGGACAAGGTGTGGCCAAGTGAATCTCACACTTTTTCAAATATCGGTATCTGGTGCCAATTTGTTATAGTGGTGCAGTATTGGCTATTTCAGTACGGGACAATTTTTTCCAGCTGCCCCAATCGTTTCAGAATAGCCAGAAAGAGAAACCCGTCAGCATACATTTTCCATTTTAGGGCTATCTAACTGCCTAGCATTGCCATTTTGTGATATCACATGTCATGTCACAAAATGGCAATGCTAGGTAGTTATGATAGCCCAAACTCATGGAAAATCTATGCTGACGGATTCTGCAAAGAACATTGCACTGCAAGGAACATTCAAGCCTACCAAAACTAAAAATTCAAAATTTCAATACCAAACGAATTTTTGAATAATAGGTACCTAGGTATTAAATGATAATCTAATTGCATTGGTCGTATGAAAAATGAAAAACAGGCTAAATGAAAGCTCACCAGGCTATTCTTCCACACATTCTTGATGTCTCAATCTCATTCACACATAGTTGCACCACCAAATTTAATGTAACGCCAACCTAGTTATCCAAAAGAACTTGGGCCTGTGTCAACAGTGATTAAAAATAGTCAATTAAGTGGTCAAAAATCACATCTGCTCCTTGCTAAAAGCACCTACATCCCGAGAAATGCATGGAAAGGCAAAAGAAAAAGATGCTGGAAACCACCTGTGTTCATACAGGGTATTTCAGAGAAACACCGATAAATGCTTGCTTGTGGTTCTTCATGCCCATACAAATCAAACTCGTTTAGTGCAAAATGTTATCCAACCCCCATAGCCTACCCCAGATCAGGGGTGCAAAAAATGTCCAGGCGTCCGCGATCCTGGTAGCTTTCATTTTGCGTCCAATAGAGTAGAGACCAAAATCGTCCACCATAAGAAACCATTATAAAGTGGCCGGCCCTGTTGTTTGGAAGGATTTGCATCCGCGATCCCGGATCGCAGGATAGCCCACTTTTTGCAGCCCTGCCCCAGATATACCCCCTCAAAAATGGGAGGGGGCACAGGGGGGTGAATGCAATGTCATCATGGAGATCCCATTTTTGCATGTGAGTACCTTACCTCGGCACAAAGTAAAAACAAAAGATTCAGTGACAAAATATGCTCCGACCGGCAACCCCATTTCCCTGATACTGGCCCCCAAAATCCTGGAAATAAGCCTAGGGCGGACCGGGGTAATGATGAGACGAATTTCAAATCTTTTGGTTTTTCTCTGACATGAAAAGCAGAGCTGCGAATATTTTTTAGTGAGAGTGGGCCCCTATGGCTTACCTAAAGGTCCACTATGCAAAACACCGAATTTTTTTTTTTTTTTGTTTTTTTGGTAAAATAACACCAAGTGTGTCTCATCATTTCCCCACAGAACGTACAATGATGAGACACAAATGGGGTAATGGTGAGACACTGATTTTCTGCACCTGAGAAACATTGCAGAGTCTCCAATCTGCATTCTGGGGTAAAGCTGAGACAGGACATGTCTCAAAAATTTCCAGTTGTTCAATCAGATTGAATAGAAATGCTAAAATTCACACTTTTATGGCAACGGCATTGTATATTACTACTGGGAGTGGTAATAATTGGGACTGATGTCCCAATTATTACTACTCCCAGTTTTTCTATCGTGAGGGTTCATGATGCCAAACTTTTGGGGGGTCTCCCTAATTTAAGGAACACTCGGAACGGTCGGAACATTCGGAACGGTCGGAACCCTCGGAACGCAGGGATCCTCGGAACGGTATAATGAATATTCGGAGCTGCCGGAACACTCGGAATCTTAGCGGTGATTGGAATGATCTATGTTTTCGTATTTTTTTGGGTATGTCGAGATGTTCGGAACAGTCGAAATGCTCTGTGTTGTCGCAATGATGGGAATGTCGGATTACTCGCAACGCTCGGAACAGTCATGCTCGGATCTCTCGGAATGCTCGGAACACTCGGAACGGTCGGAATGAAGGTAGAGTCGGAACGGTGGAATGAATATTCGGAGCTGTCGGAACACTCGGAATCCAAGCGGTGATTGGAATATTCGATGTTTTGGCATTGTTGGGTGTGTCGGAATGCTCGGAACAGTCGAAATGGTCTGTGTTGTCGAAATGGGGAGAATGTCGGATTACGCGAACGCTCGGAACAGTCATGCTCGGATCTCTCGGAACACTCGGAACGCTCAGAACACTCGGAACGGTAGGAATACTCTTCTCGGAACGGTCGGAATGTATTCGGAACGGTATTCTGAGCAGGCGGAATGCTCGGAATGTGCCAGAGAGAGCAGAATTGCGCGGTGCTTTCGCAATGTTTGGAGTGTCGGTATGCTCGATAGTCGATACAGTCGGAATGCTCGGAACTTTCTCAATGTTTGGATGTCGTGCAGCTCGGAATGAAGGTAATGGTCGGTTTGTAGCAAAAGTTTTCGGAATGTGATGACACTCGCAACGGTCGGAACAGTCAGAGTGATCGGAAATGCCAGAATGCTCGCAATGGTCCGAACGCTCGGAACACTCGGAACTGTTGGAATGGAAAATTGGGGCAACCGAACTGAATACTCGTAACGGTCGAAACAGTCGCAAAAACAAAAAGGCTCAGAATGCTCGTTTTTCGCACTGCTTTAGGAATGTCGGAATGCTCGGAACAGAAGGAATGCCCGGTGTTTTCCCAATATGAGTATTTCTTTCAGATCATTAACAGATCATTCAGACTGCTCAGAATATTCATTCCGACCGTTCCAAGAAGAGTATTCCTAACGTTCCGAGTGTTCCGAGCGTATACCAATTGTTCCGAGCACATCGATTGTTCCGACCGTTTGGAGCATTCCGACTGTCGGAACGGCTGATGTGCTCGGAACACTCGGAACGCTCGGAACGGTAGCAGCACATGGCTCGGAACGGTCGAAATGAATTATTGCGAGCATTCGCAATAATCAGAATATGCCAGGGAGCGTCGGAATGCACGGTGTCTTCGTAATGAATGTTTAGATTGTCGGGATGCTCGGAACAGTCGGAATGATGTTCGCCATATATGATTGCCTGAATACTCGGAATGCTCGGAACAGTCGTAATGCTCGGAACGGTATGAAAGTTGACGTGCTCGGAACACTGGGAACGCTCAAAACAGTCAGAATGCTCAGAACGGTCGGAACAGTTGATGTGCTTGGAACACTCGGAAGGCTTGGATCAGTCGGATTGCTCGGAACGGCGGGAAAAGTTGACATGATCGGAACATTCGGAACGCTCGGAATGCTTGATAATGTTGTTTCAATTTTGGAAATGGGAGACTCGCCAAGTGCTTTAGTTGGTTGGTCATAATGACCTCGATTCATCATAAAACATCTATGGAAAAGGCTGTCTCCATTTACGGCTGAGAGAGCACACTCTTTAGGATCCACCGGTGTTCAGTGGTGTACTTTTACTGGACGGAATTTTCTTTGTGATCGAAATTTGAACCAGTTTTTCATTCAAAACGCCTATTTAAATACTTTAGCCAACCGAAGGAATATGAACAAAAATAAAATCGTCGCAGCTCTGGAGAGGGACCATGCCACTGTGTCATGGGCTCAGGGCTGTGGTCAGTGATGAGAGTGAAGGTGCCAAGCTTCCCAGAGGGGCAATGAAAGAATAAATTATTGTTGTCGCAGTCCGACATGCTCGAATTTTCGATCGCGACGGAAATCCATGGTGCCAAGAACTGTAAAAGCGAACGAATATATGAACATCACAGTGTGATAGAGCAATGCAGAAAAGAATTATTGTGCAGCACTTTTCTCGACTTGGCTGGGACTTTGAATGCCTGGGGCTTTGAATGGAGATCACTGGGCTGGGATGATAGGGTGATTGAATGCTGAGGACCCATTGCGTGGGCCTATAGCCGAAAGCTGAGTGAGATAAATAATTTTGCTCTTGAAAAATTAAACAAAATAAATGAAATGGTGTCATTGGCACCATGAGAATTCCGAGTATTCCATCCGATCCTTTTCTTCCCATTTGCCGTTCCGAGTGCCCATTTCGCGTGTTCCGACAATCTGAACATTGTGAAACCGTGCATTCCGATGCACCCCATGGCATATTCCGAATATTGCGACTGCTCGGAATATCAATTCTGACCGTTCCGAGCCATGTGCTGCGGCCGTTCCGAGCGTTTTTTTTTTTTTTTTTATTTTTACTGCGGGGTCCCAGCGCCAGCAGCAAAAAGTGGCGCGACCCCTCATCGCCGATGCGAAAGAGGCCCAATTATGGGCAGAAACGTAATTTCCAAACCCGAAGTGGGAAGGGAAAGTGCAGTGAAGTTTTGAAAAAATGCGAACAGTGTATTGACGTGGATACAAAGTTGCAGCAGGAAAATTTGGAAAATGGCAGCGCCAACAGGGTCAGTCAACAAAGAAAAAAAAAAACAACAGTTGAACGTACCAGGTCATTTATCATTCGTCGATGATTTGTCAAAATTTCGCCATTGAGCAGGCAGGTCAAGGCCCACAAGTGGTCATTATCAAATTGAGTGAAGAATTGAACAATAAGCAGCACTCCTAGCACACAAGTAGGTAGGTAAGTGTTTTCAATTTTGCAAAGCATGAAAGTTCCTCAACAGAAAAAAGAAGAAAAGAAAGAAGGCAACAATAAAATGATGTGCTAATCACATTGCACACCATAAGGCAAAGCAAGAAGAAGGAAGGGAGAAATTCCTACCTACTTAAAAAAGAAACTCCTACCTTAGAGACACGTGTCTCACCTGCAGTCAAGAAATGCGTGAGCCGAATAATTAGGATCCTTCATTCATTATGAGGAAGACTTATCCAAATATAGGTGCACTGATTGTACAAGAAAAATCCGAACTCAAGGCAAAATCAGTCAGCTTCAGGGAAAGGGCCAGAAGTTCTCGCGCCGAGGCGGTACCGTAAAACGGGGTAAGATTGGTCAGAAATCAGAGGTAATTTTTTTTTGTTGGTATCTAATTATTTGAAGCGGCACTACACCATAAAGTTAGAGGCCCTAAAAGAGACCTGTGACCTTCTACTTTCAGCAGTGTGTGGTAGTTTTGCCATATAATCATTCGCATACATTTTTTTAAAAACTCAAAAAAGTGCCCAAGTTGCCCCAGGTTGGTGGGGCAACTTTGATCAATGAATTTAAAACCCATTTTTGGCTGATGTAGCCCCCACATATGGGGGAACTTGGGCACCAAAAAATCTTTTAAAAAAAATACAGTGGGGACTCCCAGGAATCCCCCAAAGTCGAAGCGGAACAGTTACAAACAAGGCTATAAAATGCAGTCTTTAATCTTTGAACTTGGTCTTTCAATTGGCACAGCAGTGACATGAAAACATGCAAAAATCACAAAATCTCTAAATGTGCATAGGCCTAGGTAGGTAGGTAGGTACCATGTCCTCAATAGGGTCTAATTTAGATTGAGGAAAAGCTAAAAAAACCAAAAAGTCTGGACATGCTGTTAGGATACCGTTGTCGAATTAGCAACAAGAGGAAAGCAGGGCATTTGACTCCTTTTGGCTTTAAAGCTTAGAAAACTGAAGATCATCACAAAACAATGTAGGCCTTAAGGCACTTAATGGCAACAAGAATAGGCAGGTTGGTGCCTAGGCATCTACGGTACCCACCTACCTATGTAGGCCTACCTTGCCCATGCTTGACAAAAATAAAAAGTATCTGACAAAATTGACAATCAAAAATATCAAAAATTGAAAGTTTAAAAGCATGCAGTCAGAAGGCAAAGATAAAGAGATCAATGTTCCTGAGGCAGATTCATCCATCCTTGACAGAAATCGCAATTCTTAGCTGCAGAACTTGCAAATAAAGTCATCTTTCGGGTCAAAGTGCAGTCCAACACAAGCACTTCGCCGACACACCCAGCCTCTGCAGTCTTCACACTGCACCCAGTCCTTGGCCGTAACCGTTCTCTCCCCTGAATATGCTCTTGCACACATGATGCAAACCCAATCTGAATCATCACACTCTTCCTCATCATCCTGATTGCTTTTTGCAGTTGTCTGCTTATCGCGGCTCCATTCCTGGTTGGGCTTCCGGATAATTGCAGATGAAGATGCCGTTACTTTCTTTCGCTGAATCGTTGACATGTGGTTTATTTGGAACTTTAACTTACCAACCATGTTTGCATCTTCTTCACGGCCACCTAATGATGGAAAACAATTTTCCAATGCAAAAGTTGGCTGCATGCTTCATTAGGTAAATTAAGCTGATCGAAAGCAAGAGACACTGCCTGTGCATTTCACTGCATCAATTTGAATTAAAAAAAAAATGTGGACAGATAGGTACCTACCTACCTATCCACCTACATATTCGAGATTCGGACTTGTGAAAGTGAGATTCGAAGTCAACTTTTTTGGATTCCGTATTCGAGATTCGGACTTGTGAAAGTGAGATTCGGAGTCCATTTTTTGGATTCTAGCAGGATTTGCAGACCCCGACTGGCCACCAGTGTGATGGAGATGGGTGATTTGGAAAATAGGTAAGTACCTAGGTACCGTACCTACCCATGGGCAATCTTTCCATTGCATGTTAGAGGCCCGAACGTTGGTGGTAGGTACCAACCTAGAATTTATGCCAAAGTTACCCCTGGTACAAAGTTACCCCGTCCAAATTGCCCAGTTCATGCAGCATCCTGCCAAATAAGAAAATATTTAAAGTGATACCATAAGTGTATTCTAGACATTTGAAGGTTACTCTGGAGGAAAATATCAAAAGAAATATTCTCACCTTGGCAGAAGTACAAAAAATGGAGCAGCCAATGATTATCCAAATTCTTGAAACAGTAAGATCACGTTTTGACCAATTGGAACAGCTAAGTGATCAATTTACTCAGACATGTTCACCTAAAATGTCAATTAGGAACAAAAAATAATTAAAATTGTTGTTATAAGTACAAAAATTTGCAATGCACCAATTTGTTTGGGCACTGAGCAGCTCCACCCAAAGTTACCCCGGGGTGCCAAAATTACCCCGTTTTACGGTAAGTAGACCCTTCCAGCCCAATCCCATCAGCACCACTGGTGAACTATTCGAGCGGTGACAACGTGGGGAACGATTTGTGGAACAAAAAGGGGTCACGTCATCACGTGTAAAAGGCTATCATCAATGTAAAAAAATAACAATGCGTTCCGACTGTTCCGAGCAATCCGAGACATCCGAGCATGACTGTTCCGTGCGTTGCGGGGAATCCGACATTCCCATCATTGCGACAACACAGACCATTTCGACTGTTCCGAGCATCTCGACACACCCAAAAAATGCGAAAACATCGAACATTCCAATCACCGCAAAGATTCCGCGTGTTCCGACAGCTCCGAATATTCATTCTACCGTTCCGAGTGTACCTCCATTCCGACCGTTCCGAGTGTGCCGAGATTTTCGAGTGTTCCGAGCATTCCGAGAGATCCGAGCATAACTGTTCCGAGCGTTCCGAGTAATCCGCAATTCCTCTTGTTGCGACAACACAGAGCATTTCGACTGTTCCGAGCATCTCGACACACTCACCGCTTGGATTCCGAGTGTTCCGACAGCTCCGAATATTCATTCTACCGTTCCGAGGATCCCTTCGTTCCGAGCGTTCCGAGTGTTCCGAGCGTTCCGAGTGTTCCGACCATTCCGAATGTTCCGAGTGTTCCGACCGTTCCGAGTGTTCCGAGCGTTCCGAGTGTTCCTTAAATTAGGGAGACCCACTTTTGGGTATTCACATTGATGACTCACTGAGCAGTAAGACTCATGTTAGTCATTTAATGACAAAGTTGTCATTCGGCTTATTCCTGCTTAAAACCACTCGTGCGGTTCTCGATGCACCTGCATCTCTGTTATTGCTTACTTTGAAACACACCTTCGATATTGTGCATGTATTTGGGGTTTGGCACCTGTATCCACTGTTCGACCCGTGATGTTTGTCAAAAAAGAGCCATTGTTTTAAATACAGAAACGACAGAAACACGGAAAGACGGAACGTACAGAGTTGAACGCAGGAAGGCGGGCGGCGAATGATCAACCAACGGAAAGGGCCTCAGTCAGAGCGACAATGAATGTGCTGTGGCGGCGAAGAAGCAACAGATGGCCCGCGCACGCATTCTGTCTGTCTGTCTCGCTTGGCTCCGTTTCGCCGAAATTCCGGAAAGCTGACGGAAACCTTGGATTTGTACAGAGGCGTGTTTTTTTTTACGCAAAGTTCTTCAACCCGGTTGGAATCGGAAGGGGCGGAGCCATATACCAGCCGGCACGATTTCCAAACGGGTGAATCTTGAACGGTGTTTTATTTGCAAAAATTGACCTTAACCCAATCATAAACCTGTCAGACAGGGTCTGGTCCCAAAAAACAGCCCAAACAAAGCGCAAAGCGGTCTGACCGGTGAAGATGAAACGGGACTGATTTCAACCATCTCGTCTGGTAAAGGAAATTTTCGTAAAAAAAACACGCCTCAGGAGTTTCAAAATGAAAAGTTTACCCATGCACACGCAACCATCCGTTGTGGCCGTTCAGAGGAAGAGTGAGAAACTTTTCTTTCCACGGAGTTGAAGTGGGGGTGCGATTTCAATGTTCAAGCTGCAAATTCTGAAAAGGGTGAATGCGGATTTGAACAGGGGTCAGAGAATTTATCACGCAGGCCCACTGAACCACTGAACGCTGCATTTCTCAGCGTGTTTTGTGCAAGGGTTGTCAATTTGGAAAAAGAAAGACGTGAAAACTTTTTCTTCTGCTCTGCACACTGCAGAGTTCACGCAGCACTTGGCAGCACCGGCAAATTTTGAAAAGCGCAACCTGGAAAACGGAACTGGTTCGAAAGATTTTTGGTTGCGATCTGCTTGATGTCAACAAAAATTCCTTCGAAGATCGAAAAATTCCGGAAATTGCCATTGCCAAAATGTGCGGAGTTGAGGCGTGTTTTTTTTTTCCGAAAAAACTTCAACCCGGTTGGAATCGGAAGGGGCGGAGCCATATACCGGACGGCACGGTTTTGTGAACGGCCAATCGTTAACGGTGTTTTATTTGCAAAAATTGTCGTCACGAAAAACAACGCAAATAAAACGCAAATTGTCACAAATCAGTTCTGACGGTCAAAATAAAACGGGACTGATTTCAACCAACTCGTCTGGTGAAGGAAATTTTCGTAAAAAAAACACGCCTTTGGATTTTTGACGAAAACTCGGATTGCCTTCTAAATTTTTGCGTGTCGGTGGACACTTTTCGATTTCCAGATTTTTGGGTGGTGAAGACGCGCTGTTAATTTCTAAATTCCAAACAAATCGCCAGAATTTCGACCAATCGGATGCGAACAAAATCGTAATGACGCAATTACAAAAAAAAAAACAGTTTCATGAATACACCTTTCCGAAGCGGTTTCCGGCAGCGGCATCTGTCGCCGGGTGGTCTAGACGACCTGCCGCCAATGCGGAGGTATCCATGGTGGTGGTGGGTGGAATTCCAGCTGGGGTGAAAATTTTAGATTTTGTTTTTTTTCCGAAACGTTTTTTGACACCAGTGGCAGCTGTTGACACCAGGAAGAGGAAAGGTTGGGTTTGGTTGGGTATGGTTGTGTTCGCTTCGGTCAGGTTTGGTTTTAATTTGGGTGAAAACTTTGGGTGAAAAAAAAATAAAACGCGGTTTTAATTTGGGTGAGCACCTGATTGGTCGAAATTCTGGCGATTTGTTTGGAATTGAGAAATTCGCCAGTCGGAAACAACAAACGTTCACTGCAGGTGTCGGATTGAAAAAAGTCATTCGGACCATACTCCAGTAAACCTTCACAGCTGTATTCCGCAGCCATCTATGCCGACGGCAGGAGGCCTGCATCAACCCACTGGGCAGCCGCTTCCATCACCGCACCTCAACATCCATGAAAATCAGTCAACGATCGCGACAACAATGAGACCCAGGCAAAAAACATTTCACTATACATTTTTTGGGATCACACCGTTTGTTGCGAGTAGCACTTGAAAACCCCGCCTTTTCTACCCAAAAACAGAGATTATGACTGCTGCATTTTCTGGACTTTCGCGGCATCCGCAGGCCCCATCGACCTGCAAGATATGCAAAACTGCGCTGGACCTGTGCCACGCATGTGCATGCTGGAAACGTGGGCATGCTGGAAAACCGAAATGCGCGCCGGAATTCCATTTTCAGCGTCGAAAAATCCATTTGTGCGTTTCTTTTCGTTTCGCAGATATATCTAGGCCTGCATACATTGAATAAAGAAAAAATCTATTTGATTTATTGAATAGAGCAAATTAAGTTTTCTTTCATGCAGGCCGAAAATTGACCCGCAGTCCAAACTTACCGAAAGAAAAACAAAATTTTGCGATTTGCGAAAACGGCGAAATTGAAAATTTCCTCGCCATTTTATACAATTTACCAAAGTCAGATAACGCTATAGGTTTGCATCAACAAGAAAAGTTCCTTTCATTAAACTATGCATAGAAAAATTTAGTTATCTTTCATCTAGGCCTGGAGAGTACCAGGGTAACTTCGTCGAAATTTGCCGAAATTGAACGCAAATGCGAGAGTTGCAGAAACGACGAAATTGACAATTTCGGCTCCAATTCTGGACACTTTACCTAGTCAAATCATGCTCAGCTGATATCGCATGACTAAAGAAGTGTGTTATTTAATTCATTGAATAGAACAAATTCAGTTATATTTCACCCGGACCACAGAATAACCCCGCCAAGTCCGTCAAAATTTGTCGAAATGTGACAAAAGTCGGGAGTTGCGGAATCGGCGAAATTTGAAATTTGGGCTGCAATTTTGAATACTTTACCAATGTGAAATCGTGCTCAGCTGATATCACGTGACCAAAGAAGGGTGTTATTTAATTCACCGAATAGGACAAATTCAGTTATATTTCACCCGGACCTCAGAATAACCCCGCTAAATCAGTCAAAATTTGCCGAAATTGGACAAAGTCGGGAGTTGCGGAATCGGCGAAATTTGAAATTTTGGCTACAATTTTGAACACTTTACCAATGTGAAATCGTGCTCAGCTGATATCACGTGTCCAAAGAAGAGTGTTATTTAATTCACTGAATAGAACAAATTCAGTTATATTTCACCCGGACCTCAGAATAACCCCGCTAAGTCAGTCAAAATTTGTCGAAATTGGACAAAGTCGGGAGTTGCGGAATCGGCGAAATTTGAAATTTGGGCTGCAATTATGAACACTTTACCAATGTGAAATCGTGCTCAGCTGATATCAGGTGACCAAAGAAGGGTGTTATTTAATTTATTGAATAGAACAAATTCAGTTATATTTCACCCGGACCTCAGAATAACCCCGCTAAGTCCGTCAAATTTTGTCGAAATTGGACAAAGTCGGGAGTTGAGGAATCGGCGAAATTTGAAATTTGGGTTGCAATTTTGAACACTTTACCAATGTGAAATCGTGCTCAGCTGATATCACGTGACCAAAGAAGGATGTTATTTAAGTCACTGAATAGAACACATTCAGTTATATTTCACCCGGACCTCAGAATAACCCCGCTAAGTCAGTCAAAATTTGTCGAAATTGGACAAAGTCGGGAGTTGCGGAATCGGCGAAATTTGAAATTTGGGCTGCAATTATGAACACTTTACCAATGTGAAATCGTGCTCAGCTGATATCAGGTGACCAAAGAAGGGTGTTATTTAATTTACTGAATAGGACAAAATTCAGTTATATTTCACCCGGACCTCAGAATAACCCCGCTAAGTCAGTCAAAATTTGCTGAAATTGGACAAAGTCGGGAGTTGCGGAATCGGCGAAATTTGAAATTTGGGCTGCAATTTTGATTACTTTACCAATGTGAAATCGTGCTCAGCTGATATCACGTGACCAAAGAAGGGTGTTATTTAGTTCACTGAATATAACAAATTCAGTTATATTTCACCCGGACCTCAGAATAACCCCGCTAAGTCAGTCAAAATTTGTCGAAATTGGACAAAGTCGGGAGTTGCGGAATCGGCGAAATTTGAAATTTTGGCTGCAATTTTGAACACTTTACCAATGTGAAATCGTGCTCAGCTGATATCACGTGACCAAAGAAGGGTGTTATTTAATTCACTGAATAGAACAAATTCAGTTATATTTCACCCGGACCTCAGAATAACCCCGCTAAGTCAGTCAAAATTTGTCGAAATTGGACAAAGTCGGGAGTTGCGGAATCGGCGAAATTTGAAATTTTGGCTGCAATTTTGAATACTTTACCAATATCAAATCATGCTGAGCTGATATCACGTGACCAAATAACGGTGTTATTTAATTCACCGAATAGGACAAATTCAGTTATATTTCACCCGGACCTCAGAATAACCCCGCTAAGTCAGTCAAAATTTGTCGAAATTGGACAAAGCCGGGAGTTGCGGAATCGGCGAAATTTGAAATTTGGGCTGCAATTTTGAACACTTTACCAATGTGAAATCGTGCTCAGCTGATATCACGTGACCAAAGAAGGGTGTTATTTAATTCACTGAATAGAACAAATTCAGTTATATTTCACCCGGACCTCAGAATAACCCCGCTAAGTCCGTCAAAATTTGTCGAAATTGGACAAAGTCGGGAGTTGCTAAATCGGCGAAATTTGAAATTTGGGCTGCAATTTTGAATACTTTACCAATGTGAAATCGTGCTCAGCTGATATCACGTGACCAAAGAAGGGTGCTATTTAATTCACCGAATAGGACAAATTCAGTTATATTTCACGCGGACCTCAGAATAACCCCGCTAAGTCAGTCAAAATTTGCCGAAATTGGACAAAGTCGGGAGTTGCGGAATCGGCGAAACTTGAAATTTTGGCTGCAATTTTGAACACTTTACCAATGTGAAATCGTGCTTAGCTGATATCACGTGTCCAAAGAAGGGTGTTATTTAATTCACTGAATAGAACAAATTCAGTTATATTTCACCCGGACCTCAGAATAACCCCGTTAAGTCAGTCAAAATTTGTCGAAATTGGACAAAGTCGGGAGTTGCGGAATCGGCGAAATTTGAAATTTTGGCTGCAATTTTGAACACTTTACCAATGTGAAATCGTGCTCAGCTGATATCACGTGACCAAAGAAGGGTGTTATTTAATTCACTGAATGGAACAAATTCAGTTATATTTCACCCGGACCTCAGAATAACCCCGCTAAGTCAGTCAAAATTTGCGAAATTGGACAAAGTCGGGAGTTGCGGAATCGGCGAAATTTGAAATTTTGGCTGCAATTTTGAACACTTTACCAATGTGCTGCAATGGCACACAATGATGTCAGCAAGAATGAGGGAACCGGAAAAGCCACCAATGAATGGGGCAAACGGAAACCTGAAAGGGAAGTCCAGAAGACAAAAGGGGACGCTTTCTCTTTAGGACGCGTGGGAACTGGTTTCCCAGGTAGGTTACAGTGTTCCACGCACTTCGAGCCCTGCGGTGCCCAACATTTCGCAGTAAGCGCCAAAACGGTTTCAGATATATGCAGTAGGCCCATCATTCAGTGAGAGGGCAAACGACACTCTGAAGTTGCCCCCCGATTTTTGTTTTTCAATTAATTCGGGCTTCTAAACTTTGCGTGCTTGCGACAAAACTTTGGTTCAGGTATATCCTCACTAGCGCCCGTTATCGTCCATGTACCATTTCAGAGACATGCAACACTTACAGTGCTGGGAGGGCCAACTACACTCTGAAATTGCGCACCCACCCCACTTTTCGTTTTTAAGCAATTGGGACCAAATTTTACGTGATATATCCACGCAGCACTCGTTAGCGCCCATTCCATTTCTGAGATATTTCACTTTGATTGGGGGGCCAACTATACTGTGAAGTTGGATGACCTTCCCCACTTTTTCTTTTCTTCCAGTCGATTGGAAACATCATTCCAAACCGACTGTTCATTATCGGTATAAAAATGCGTAGAGTATTTGCTTACAAGTGAAGTTGCACCTCATTGAAAGTGCTGAATATCGCTGAAAAGGTGGCGCGCTGACAATGAAAATTGAGTGCGAGAACGGGCGCTATCGAGGACACACCCGCACGCAACGTTTGTTCCGGGGACGCGGAACTGACAAGACGCGGAACGGGCAAAGATGCGGAACAAGAAAGATTTTCTCTCTCCGTCCGCAATCCCGTCTGTCTTATTCCCAGTCTGTGCAGTGCCGCGTCTGGCTCAGTCCTCGTATTTCTAATTCCTTGTCTGACCTAGTCAGCGTCTATCCCAGTTCATACATGGAATCTTGCAGGTCTGGCCAGTTCACTGTCTGACCAAATCCAAGTCTTGGCAAGTCCTTGTCTATCCAGTTCCCTGCCTATGTTCCGAGTCTATCCAGTTCCCTGTCTTGCTCATTCCGAATCCACCTTATTCCCAGTCTGACCATCTCGGCCCCTCATTTTCTTTCATTTTCATCTCAGCTTTGCGCAAACGGAGTTATTTGGTTTCAAAATCCAGCAAGCTGCAAGAGAGAACCCAAGATTCTCAAAAGACAATGGAAGAACATGCACCTGCTGTCCGGAGAAGGAAGAAATAAAAGAATCTCCGAAAATGGAGTCAACAATTCCGCACATTACCCTCGCCACCACTGCATAACATGCTGAAAAGGTCAAGTGCAGACGATGTCCGCAGTTTCAAATTCACACAACGACCAATCACTTAAAAACATAAAATCTAGGAAAATCTACCTTGTTCCGAGTCTTGTTTGTTCCCAGTCTGGCACAGTCCTCGAATACCTAAATCTCAGTCCAGTCCCGTTGTTTTATTCGTTGTCTGGGCACTTCTTGGTTTTTCCAGTTTCTTGTCTACCTTATTCCGAGCCTATGCAATTCCCAGGCTGTCTTATTCCTCGTCTGTCCAATTCCCAGTCTATGCAGTTCCGAGAAAAAGTATATATATTATATAGGACAGACAAGTTTGAAGATTAATTGCGGCTAGACGGTAAGAGATATTGAAGATTTGTAAAATGTGGCATGAAGTTTGATCTTTTGTTGATATTGTGGCAAAATTGTAGCATCGTAAGTCGAGAGGGTAGGTGATTTCTGAGTCTCCTTCCGAAGGTCCTCTAATGAGATGATTTCTTTGTTTAAGAATAGGGTGAAAGCTAATTAGAGATTAGTATTGCTGCACTGGGCGCGAGCCTTTGCAGACTTCCCGCGAACTTGGCGGAACTTTTTTTGGTTTTAGCGATCATGTTGGATTATCCCGCATGTGTTGAATATATTTTCGACCTAGGGAAGGGTCCCCTAGACCACCTAAATAGATACCTAGCTAGGGATATGCTGTTGCACACATTTTTGTGTCCAATGCGTCTGCGGACCGCAAAGATTCCGAAAAGAAATTGAGAACTTTGAGTGAGGGAGTTTGAGTTTCAGCGAATATGGAAAGCTTTTCCAGCGTGTGTGGGGCATTTTTAGGACCCCTGGCGTGTGTCCTAGAACGTCAATAGTTGTCTTATAGTCGGGGAGATAAGTTGTTGCACGTATTTTTTGCAATTTTGCACGAATCTTTCGCATGACAAAATAAGTCAAAATCTGTGCTGCAAGTTTTGACGTTTTGATGTGACGTTCATAGATTCCATCCGAGGTCATAGGCCTATACGATGACAAATGTTGAAAGAAAGCGCAAAAGGTCGAATCCCAAAAATAACTGGTTATTGAAATTTCCGAAACCCTTTTTGAAATCCAGAGAATATTTTAGCCATTTTTTTCCGATCAGGCCAGAGCTTTGCCATGAAGTTTCAATGAAACGAGCCATCCGAAAACAAGCGATTGAAAATCAATTGCTTCAAAATTCGAAATATCAAGATTTTTCATCTTCGTTTTACGAAAAATTCGAAGCCGACAGCATTTTTTGTGAATCCCGTTATTTTGAATTGCAGACACGTCGTTCGCTTGAAGCTTCTTGGCCCATTGGCACCATTTCTGGCGTCGTTCATAACGGTACCCATAGATGTGTTGCGACCATTTTGCTTTTGACTAGCCCGATTTTGGCACGCGAACGTGACGAAACGGCATTTTCTTTTTGTCGCTTTGAGTTGGGCTTAAGGATTACCTACGTCCAAATTGGGTCGCCCAGCCAAATCACAACGCTGAGGATGCCAGGTGAATACACCTTTGGGCTCGATTTGGGACAATCAATGGAAAAGACCAACGGCTTTTATTAGCCATAATTACTCCGGGATTTACCTCGCTGCAGTATTGATATAGGTAACTGGGATAAAAGCTGGCTGCGGACTTGTAAAGCTTGTACCTCGGATAAAAAAATAACGGTTTGACGTTCGGTGCTGGGTGTTTTGGATGAGCTAAAAATAAAGAAAGCAGAAAAGGAAAAGAAGAGTTCGAGAGCTCGCTGTGACTATTATGAGATAAACTCAACCTTTAGTCCTATGACAACGAAACTTTGAGTGGATTTTCCTTTTGGCCGCGAAATCAAAAGTTGAGAAAAACCACAGAAAATGGACATGGAAAAGAAGAGTCATTGGATTGTGATCTCCAGAATCACCAAAGAAAACGATTCCAAAATGCGCTTTCCTGTTGTGCATTCACATGATTCATACATGACAACAGAAAAAAGATTTGCGAAGATCGTCGACCAAATTTGAATGGCTCATTTCTCTCAAAAAGTGGAGCCCAATCTGTCCAGGGATGAGACTGTCGGTCCAGCACTCTTTGGAGCGATGCTCAAGAGGGGCCGATCAAATGAGAGATAACTAATTCAAGCCACTTACCCTCTGCTTTCCATCACGCGGATTCAGCCCTTCAAACTCGCAAGAGAATGACTTTCGATATTTTGGGACGCAAGAACAATATTTCGAGTTGGTTTTTGGCCGCGAAATCGAAGAAATCCAAACTGTCTGAGGTTGGAAACACTGTTGCGATGGCAGATCGAAAGCTCCATATAAGGTGCCATATTGGAATCCAAATTCGCTTCTGTGCACGGGCCTATAGCCAGCACCTTTTGAGGCATCATTTACAGAAGCCGATTAAGGAGCCGACCGAGGTCCACCAGCTGAATTGGGCCAAAAGAGAAATTGGGCCAGTGGTCTAATTTCAATTGGGCTTTGCCGCCAAATTGTCGGCGCAATTTTGGCGTGACGGACTGGCGTATTTTGGCAGTGGGCAGTGTCAGTAAAATTTGACTGTGGCAGCCTCATTTCTCATCCGACGGTCCTTCAGTGCGCAGTGTGCTCCTGACTCCCGATTGTTTGCGATTTTTTGTCTTTGCGAATTGATTTTGTTTTTCAACTTTCAAGATCATCGGTAAGTATTAAAGGCATTGGACCTTGTTGCTGAATCCTTTCGGGATATCAAGCGTGGTGACATCGGACACGGGTTGGCATTTGGCCAAAACAACTCTGCTTTGAACATCGTTGGATTTTTGCTTGTAAAATAATTCCGCTTATAGTTAAATCGTAAATAGTTATAGTATAGCCCACAGACTCGGTGGATTTATTGGAGACCGTTCAGTCTCGTGGAGAGACTCAGCTCGAAGCTCGCCTTTTAGTTTAAAGACTCCGGATTAGCAGCCACTTGATCAGAGCTTTTGGAAATAATCTGTGGTAACTATTTTGTCAAATAGTTAAGCGTATAGTTGGTGCGAAGGATCGGTGGCTCTCTCCGCTGTGGTAACTATTTTGTTAAATAGTTAAAAGGATAGTTGTTGAGAAGGCTCGGAGGATCTCTCCGACGTTTTCTTGGAGCTTGGACTCGATTCTTCGGAGCTTGGACTCATCGTTTAGTTGCAAAAAGTCAACTCGTTCGTTTATATAGATCTTTTGTTGAACTCCGCTCGCGGAAAAGAACATTTCGATCAAAGTGTGGTCATCGCCATCGGTCCGCATTTTTATTTACCTTGATTTTTCTGGTTAATTTGCCTTCTTTTCTCTGCACTCGGGCCGAGATATTTTGATTGAGTTTTTTTTATTGGCATTTGGGATTTCAGTTTAAAGCTTGTTTTCTATATTTCACATCTTATCCATTTGGTATTTTCGGTTTACTCTCAAAAGTGAGAGCCGATAACTGTAAAATTATTGGTCCACGGCAAAATTAAAAAATGGCGGAAAAGCATTGCGGCATGGAGGAGTTTGCGAAAAAATTAAAACAAATTAAAGACGAGGGCGTTCCGAGGCAAAATGTTGATTTCACGGAATTGGCACGCAGCCTGAATGGTGTGGGCAAAGAGAGCCCAAATGTAGGAAAATCTGGATTGGGTGGTAACACACAGAACGAAACACAGAAATTGTCAGGAATATCAGAACGGACTTAATGACAATAACATTGGCAAGAAGCAAACAAAAATTGAAACCAGTGCTGGTGCTCAAACGTTGCGTTGTCCTCCTGGATTTGAGATTTGGCAGAATGCATCAGGATCCGGACTCGCACCACAGAATTCGTTGGATTTCGCAAACAAACAAGCTTCTGGTTCTGGTTATGTTGTAAAATTTTCAAACGGGCGGGGACCACAAATGGTTGAACGCAGAACTGCTGGCAAAAGTCAGCAAAGTTTGGAGTTGGATCAAGGCCCTTCGGATTCCGAAATAACCAGGCAGCTGCTTTCGGGATTGAATCTGCCAAAACTGCCAATCAACAGTAAAAAGATTTACGGCTCGCACGATCCTTTGCTTGGCGGTTCTGTGCTTCAGGAACCACAAAGTCCTGCCTCACCATGGCACTCAGTTTTCACTGGTATGAGTATACTCGCTCACCGGCAAAAACTCTGAATCGCATGCCGGTAATCCAGTCTGGCCCAAACATACCAGGTAGTTCAGGTCTTGCATCTACATCCTGGTCCAGCTTAAAACCGTCGTTTGGCCGCGACATTTCTTGTTTTTACTTGACCGACGAAGTCGTCAAGGAACTGGACCTCAACATGGGATTATTTGATTTGGAAAAATTTCCGTCTCTCCCCGATTCTCCAACTCAGGCTCTTGAATCAAACGCTGCTTGGCCCAACGAAGCCAACATTGGTCCTGAAAATATCCAGGTGGCTAACGTTTTGCCACCAGCCAACACTTCTACATCTCAAAGTGACCACCAACAATTTTCGGGAGAAAGGCCGTTGTATTCGCAAATAGTTGGCGATGTTTCATCTGGTTCTCCAGGCTATACGCTGCCTTGCTTGCCCCGTTGGCTGAAAGCACAGACCATGGTGCTTCAACATTAAATTTCCCAAAGTCTTTTTCGGAGGTTGTTTCCAATGGCACGAGCTGCGCTGCCGTTGTTGCCCAACAGGACAAAGGCCATGGGCAATTCTTTTTATCAACTGATTGCTCGTTGCCTTTGTCCGAGATTGGTGCTTCAAGCAGCAAAAGCTATGCTGCCATTGTGGCTAATCCAAGAAGCACAACCCAAACTGATTTTTCAGTTGGCACAGACAGCTCGAATCGTTTTTCGGGGAAATGTGCAATTTCAAGTCCTTCGCAACCAATTTCTGATGATTTGGATACCATTTTGCAGGATCTGCCTCCACTCACCCCACCATCACAAACCTCTCAGGGATTTCTGGACGGCGACGCCATCTTGGGGTGTCTGTTTCAGACCCCACCCACTCCTGAAAAGACCAGTCAACCGGAACCTCAACCCACAAAGCTGGCCACAACGCAACAGCCACAAGTTGTTGAACAGCAAGTACCAGTGGGGTACAACCCTGCACCTGCTCCTACAGTTTCAGTTTGCCTGACACCGTCTGGCCCACAGAGAAAAAGGGCTCCGCGAGCCATCAAGCCTTTGACCATGGCATCTTTAAGAAGTTCTCAAACGCGCGCAGGACCCAGCAACAGAAAAAGAACGGCAGCATTCACAAAGACCAAAGGTCCTGCAAGTCCAAAGGTAACCAAACGCTCTGGTTCTCCTTTGTTGAGCGGTTATCGTCGAGTCGGGTCACGTGGCCTTCAGACCCAAAATCCAGTAGCTGGCACCTCCTCATCATTGTCAATCATGGCCACACCTAACCCGTTTGCGGTTCTGGCCGAAATTCCAAAGAAAAAAGTTTCGGCCAAAATGGCCGTTAGTAGTAGTGTAAATGGACCTGTGCCGCGCAACATTCCTGAAAAATCACTAGGTGCCCGTGCGCCCGCTCGGCCGCCACGCGACCCCAGACAACAACATGCCACCATTGGCGCAGCGCGTGGACCGGGTGCGGCGCGCGTTCCAGGTGTTGCGCGTTCTCGGCCTGGCGCACCCCGCGCAGGGGGCCGACCCCCCTCCCGCACGGGAGATGCCGCAACACCCAATGGAGGGTCGATCCCCGGAGGCGCCCGTATCCCATGCCGCCCACTCAGACCAGGAAGAGTCAGGTCAACAGCAGCACGGATCGTCCAGGACCCTACACCCCTGTGCGCTGAGGGCCCGGCCCTGACCCTAGCGCGTCAGGGGTCCAGTGCACCGAGCACTTCACCACAGTTCTCGAGCCACACAGAACCTCGATCTCCTGATGTGGTGTACCTTTCCTCCGATGACGAAGAGTGCCTATCCCCTGCTGCCACTTGCTGTCCTCCTGATATGGCGCTGTACTCTCCCAAAGCAGAATGCGAGGTCCCTCGACCAGTGTGTGTGGTTCTGGAGCCGTTTGCTTCCTTGCCTATTACCAACTCAGCGGCCCGACCCTCTCGCGCCAGGGCACCTGTCTCAACAGTCATTCCGTGCGCTGCTCCTACGCTTCTCGCCCTACTCACATCGCCACACACCACAACTTCGTGTGCACCTGCCTCTCCTCCAGGGCCTGACGCATGGCCTCGTGCGTCAGACGCATCAACTTCTGCGTCTTTGGTTTCAGACGATGCGCATGTGCAGCCTGTTGTAAAAGCATCGTTTTTGACTTCTCTCGAGCTCAAGTACATTCAATCATGTGTTGCCTCTGTGCCATCAACTTCAGCGGCGCCTGCCGCGCCTCCTGCACTTGACGCATCGCCTGTTTCTTTTGACGCATCAACATCTGCGTCTGTTGTTTCAGGCGACACGCGTCAGATGGTGGGAGAATATTCCTCATTCTACACTTCCGACTATATGCCAAGCCAACCCGAGTCCTGCGCAGCAGGTGCAGCAAGGCTGTCTGTCAATGCCACAGGCGACTCATCAAGTCAAATTCTTAATTTTGAATCTCCGCCTGCACCTTACTTGTCACAGCGTCACCCTGATTTTGTGACGTCACCACCAACTCAACCTCGTCAGTTTATTGGAACTTTTACATGCAAAGAAGTTTCGTCAATGGATTTGGATGCTTTCTTTGATTCTTTTGGCTGTGGTAGACCTCTCCCTCTGACCGCTAGTCAGTGCGAGGCAATAATAAATCAGCCTCAGCATCTGACCTCGGGCAGTTGTGGGGCGGTCACATTCATGCCACAGACAGCTCAACACTCTGAATCTTTCGAGCTTTCCGGTCATTCACCAGCCATTGTCCAATCCGGATCGTTTCCTTGCAATGCCACAGACGGTATGGCCGATGCATCTCGCCGGCGGCATGTGTCACGTCCGGACAAAATGCATAAGCCGAATCCAGACAGTACTATCGGCATGATTTTATCCGAGTTACCTAAGCCGTGTTTATTCGATTGTGGTTCGCTAATATCTGACCCTGCGTCTTCCATGTTTACATCCAAATCACCAGTTTTTGCCAACGAGTTTTTGCGCAACGATTCGTCCCAGAACCCAAGTCTTTCGCAGTCAATGGTCACCCAGACCCCAAATCCCAATTTTTCAAAATCTTTTACTATGAGTTCTGATCCAGTGTGTTCAATGCATACCCCTGGCACCTCAAATCCGGTGCCTTCATCAGCCATATCCCAGAACCCAAGTCTTCCACATTTAATGATCACCCAGACCCCAAATCCCAATCTTTCAAATTCTTTGGCCATGACTTCTGATCCTGTTTGTTTAACACATACATTCCAACCACCAGTTTTTGCCAGCGAGTTTTTGCGAAACGATTCGTCCCAGAACCCAAATCTTTCGCAGTCAATGGTCACCCAGACCCCAAATCCCAATTTTTCAAATTCTTTGCCCTTGACCTCTGATCCAGCGCGTCCAACACAGACAGACCAAACAACTGAAAATGTTAATATGGATTCGGATTCTGCCACCTCAGGCCCTGCGTGTTCCACGCATACAGCCCACTCATCTCATCCAAGGTTTTCCGATTCTTGGTCTGCCACTTTTGCTCCTGCGTGTTCAACGCATACAGACTACACACATAAGCCAGTTTCAACCAAATCTCAGTCTTCTGCTTCAGGTTTCAACATGGTTTCCTCATCTTGCACTCCCACATATCAAGAGCAAGTCGGTTTTGGTTTACCTTCAGCATCCGATTCTCAGTCAACTCAAGAATCTGAACCTCTCACCCGTTCCACCTCACCTCCGGCCATCAATCATACTCATTTCTTGCCGTATAATGTTACAAGTGACACAACAGAAGAAAATGTGAGATTCGGTGTTTTCGTTCGCAAAATCAGTCTGGCCGCCATTCCCACCGCTCGAATGAATCGGGCATTCCAGGCAATTCTCACCGCATTGTCCGAAAACCTACTCCAAACAGATTTTGTACAGATAACCTTAGAAAATGGCGACCGATCATTTTCACAGGAAATTCCGTTTAGACAACTTGATCAGCTTACACCGAACGAGTTGGCTCAGATGGTCGAAGCTGGACAACAGTCCAACAAAGACGCGTCCCTCGACCATCTTGATGTTACAGTCACCACGTGCAGATCACCCAAAGGGTTCGGGCGTAACACACACCAGCTAAAAAGAGGCATTGCATCGAAAGAAGTTTTTAATAAAGCCAGCCGGTCCATCATTCAGATCAAAAACCATGACCGGATCTGCCTCGCGCGTGCCCTTGTTGTTGCCATCGCTCATTCAGAGAATAAATTGGACCCAACAGATCAAAGAAAAAAGGCAAATTATGACACTGTTAGGAGAGGACATCCAAAACAAGAAAGAATGGCCCGTGATCTGATGGGCCGAGCTGGTGTTACTGATGAGCAGTGTGGAAGTTTAGAGTCCGTGCAGTGTTTTCAAAATGTGTTGCCGGATTACCAGATTAAAGTATTTCAAAAGTTGCAGTTTGGGCCAGCACTGGTTTTTAATGGTCCATCTGAGAAAGAAGATGGTTTATCAACTCGCACTCCTTTGTTTTTGGTGCTCGAACAAGAACACTACGATGTCTCTAGTGCTATCCACAATGTCTTTTCGAAAACACGTTACTGTCTAGATTGCGACACGTTTGTAGGACATGAAATCCACAGGTGTACTAAAATGTGCATAGCATGTAAGGATTCACCACCATGTAATTTCGTCTCAAGAAAACACTGTTCAGACTGTCTAAGATTTTTCAGTTCGGAAGAATGCTACAATAAACACAAAAAAATATCGACATCAGGAAAGAGCGTTTGTGACACAATCAGGTACTGCAAAACATGTTTTAAAATAGCTGGTGATTCCCACCGTTGCGGTGAGAAATACTGTCACGTTTGCGGAAAATTCAAAGAGACCCAACACCTTTGTTATATGAGAATTGACAAGCCAAAGACACAGCATAAACAATCAACATCAGCTGAACCACCAGCCAAAAAACAAAAAACTGAATCGACTTACTTTATTTTCTTTGACATAGAGTCCGTGCAAGTGAAACAGATGGCACCAAACAAGCTGGAACATGTCCCCGTACTCTTGATTTCACAGACAGTGTGTACGGAATGCATAGACATAACAACATCTGACAATAACTGCAGACATTGTGGGGGACAAAGACAAAGGACTTTTTTGGGCAGCAATTGCATCGAAAACTTTTATTTGTACCTTCGCCAACACTTTTGGGACAAGTCTAAAGTGGTGGTCATTGCGCATAATGGCAAGGCGTATGATTATCATTTTTTTCTCCGTTATATTTTGACAAAACAACCTGACGTTACACCGACTACAATAAAAAATGGTTCCAAAATAATGTCTTTGAGACTTGCACACAACATTACGTTTTTGGACTCGTTCAATTTCGTTCCTTGTGCCTTAGCCAAGTTCGTAGAGACATTTGGGCTCCAAGAAACTGGACTTGCCAAGGGGTACTTTCCACATAGACTGTTTAACGTGATTGCCCACGATTTTGACCCAACAAGGCCGATGGAGACAAATTACATGACCGACACTTTACCACCAAAAGACGCATACTCACCTGGAACAATGAATCCATCCAACGCTGACAAATTTAACGAATGGTACGACGAGGCCGTTCGGTCTGGAACCCCATTTAATTATGTAAGCGACATGCTTGTTTATTGCAAGAGTGACGTAGACATTTTGAGAATGGGGTGCTTAAAATTCCGGGAATGCATGCTGGATAAAGGTAACGTTGATCCATTCTGTGAGGCCAGCACAATAGCGTCATCTTGCCTGAGGTTATACCGCCGTAACTTCTTGAAAGAGGACACTATTGGTATACTTCCAATGAATGGGTACAGAAATCAAACCAGCCAATCAACGGCGGCTCTTGAATGGCTGGCTTGGCAAGAACATTCAAACGGAATCATTATTCAGCATGCAGGTCGTTGTGCAGAAAAAAAGATCGGACGGTTCCTTGTTGACGGTTTTGACTCAACAACAAAGACAGTTTACGAATTCGACGGATGTTACTGGCACGGTTGCACCAAATGCTTCAAGTTTGGACGTGACGTGCCGTATCATTCTGACCCTAAAGAAACGGCCAACAGTAGGTACGAATCCACACAAATCAAACGTAAATATCTCGAGGACCAGGGTTATAACATCGTGCAAACATGGGAGTGCGAGTATAACCAACTCAAGAAAACAGATCAACAACTTCAACAATTTTTGACAACATATTCACCACCAGCCACACCACTGCAACCAAGAGACGCGTTCTTTGGTGGGAGAACAGGATGTACACGAACGTACTACAAATGCCAACCTGACGAAAAAGTTTATTATGCAGACGTAACATCACTGTACCCCACGATCAACAAAAATGGAAAATACGCAATCAAGCATCCCAAAGTTTATATCGACAATTTCCCTACACTTGACCAGTCCGAAGGAATAATTAAATGCACAGTACTCCCACCTCAGAATTTGTACCACCCGGTACTACCGTATAGGCACGACAACCGCCTGCTTTTCCCACTGTGTCGTACTTGCGCAGAACAAAAAATCCAGGATTCGTGCACACACTCGGAAGACCAAAGAACATTAACTGGAACATGGATAACCGACGAAGTTAAAAAAGCTGTCCAAACTGGCTACAGGGTGATTAAAACATACGAGCTGTGGCAGTACGAGACAACCCAGTTCGACCCGTCTTCTGGCCAAGGTGGACTGTTTAGTGGGTACGTGAATCTTTTTTTGAAGCTGAAGCAGGAATCATCGGGTCTTCCTGCGGAATGCGATAATCAAGAAAAGATTGACTTGTACATTAAGCAGTACAAGGAAAAGGAAGGGGTCGAATTGGACTTGGCTTGTATTGCCAAGAACCCTGGTTTAAGGGCTCTAAGTAAGCTATGTTTAAATTCTCTCTGGGGGAAGTTCGGACAGCGTGATAATTTGCCAACCTGCGAATATGTACGTGAACCCGAGCGTATGTATTCGTTATTACAAGACCCAAACGTAGAAGTAAAAAGCATCGTCCTGATTTCCGAGGATATGGTGATGGTAAACTGGTGTTACGGTCGAGATGTACCCCTGACGCAACCGTTTGCAAATCCGGTGGTGGCAGGGTACACCACGGCTCAGGCACGCTTATACCTTTACTCATTCCTCGAAAGTCTAGGGCGTCGTGTTCTTTACTACGACACCGACTCTGTTATTTTTGTCACGAGGCCCGGTGACAAGAATCCAGAGTTTGGTAACTTTTTGGGTGACCTGACAGACGAACTGACCGGATACGGCAAAGGATCGTATATTACCGAATTTATTTCTGGCGGGCCAAAAAACTACGGGTATACGGTCTTTTGCCCCGAAACAGGCAAGTCGTCTGTCACCATGAAATGTAAAGGCATTCCCATGACCACAACAACAGCCGCCATTGTCAACTACAACACTCTCAGAGGAATGATACTTAACAACGACCCAGAAGTCAAAGTACCAATCTCACAGATTTCCAGGACACCCACAAATACAGTTTATTCACATGAAACAGAAAAGGTGCCGGGTGGTCGTCTCCAAACGACGCAAAATAGACGCCTTTGACACACTCCCCTACGGTTACGTTGACAGTTGATTAGTTTTTGGACCTGTGTTTGAAAACACACCGTTGGTAAAATATGCTGGTTGAGATTTTAAAACTGATAGTTAAAATTGGGAAAAGTTTTTGTTATGCAAAGTTTAAATTGAAAAAGTTTTGTTTTGCAGAGTTTACGGTTCGTTTTAGCTGAATAAATTTATCAAACGTTACAGAGAGTATATAAGGAGGTGCAGCCTAGTCAAACCTAACCAAAGATGTTTCAACATCCGTTTAGTATGATTGTTGCTGGCCCGAGCCAGTGTGGCAAAACAGTTTTCGTACAACAGTTATTAAATAACCCTGAAAAATTCAATGTTTCCTTCAGCAAAATTCTGTTTTGTTATTCGGAATGGCAGCCACACTACAATAATTTTAGTTATGCTCCTCAAAGAGGAGCACCAGGAAAGATTGAATTTCACGAAGGTGTGCCTGACATTGCAGAATTAGATTCTTGTTCTGAAAAATTAATAATATTAGATGATTTAATGTATGAGTCAGACGAGCGTGTATCAAAAATCTTTACAAAGTATTCACATCACAGAAACATGTCCGTGATCTACATAACTCAAAATTTGTTCCATCAAAAGAAAAATGCACGTGACATGACTTTGAATTCGCATTATATTGTTGCATTTAAAAACCCAAGGGACAAACAGCAAATAACTTTCTTGTCTCGTCAAATGTTTCCCGAAAAACCAAAGTTTTTAACCGAAGCATTCAACGATGCGACTTCTGAAGCACACGGTTATTTGGTTCTTGATTTAAAACAGTCGACACCTGACTCTCAACGTGTCACGACACGAATTTTCGACCAGCAAATATTTTATATCCCAAAGTAGGTCACCTTTCATATTTTGGTGTCTCGCTTGTAAAAATCTCGTTGGGAAAAACGATCTTTGATCACAGTCATGTCTGAGGTGCCGATCACGATGCACGTACTTGCAAAGGCAGCTGTTGGCGTTGTTGTTTTAGTGATAACAAAAGTGTGTTTGTGAAATTATTAGTGTAGCAAAACAAATTTACCAGCGTGTTAAACTGAAAAGTTATTTTTCTTTGCCTTCAAATGTGAGCGGTATGAGTGCGCAAGAAAATTCTGGGAAAGATGTAATTGAGCGAGGTGTAGATGAATGCATGCGTTACAGTGATCCAGATATGGAACGAGAAAGAAGGAAGCGTGCGTTAAACGAAGAGGGTGCATGGAACAGACGTTGTTCGTGCGATCGTTTGCAGTAGTTTGGGCTTTCAGAGACGGGTATGGCTGAGGGGGTATAAATACGAGTGACGTTGTGACGACAAGCATTAGTATGAAACGTGACAATGAGTCATGCGAGAAGAAATTTGAGTTTCTTGAAACTGTTTAAGCGAAAATCAAAGTTTCCTCCAACTGCTTCCAAGAACCAAGTTTTGGCCGTGTGCGAGTGTGCTCATAACGTCTTGCGTGGCAACGTCAAGTTGACAAAAGAACAAAAGAAGAGGTTGAGAAAACATAAGAGAATTCTCAAAAAACTATCTGCCAAGAAATCTTGCTGGAAATCAAAACGTAAAGTACTTGTACAAAAAGGAGGTGCATTCCTACCTTTCCTGATTGGTCCTGCATTAACTGCATTAACTTCATTGCTTGTCAACTGACGAGGACTTTGTCCGAGATTGTTAAAAAATGGCAAGAAAAATGGTTTTGGTTCCTGAAGAATCGATGAGAAGGATAAGTGGGCAGTACGATCCTGTAATTCAAACCGCAAACAACTTGGATCGTGAAATGTCAGAGATTTTGGGCAGGAGAGATTTGGACGAGAGAGAAAAATGGCGTATGTACCAACAAAGTCTGCACAATTATGCGAATGTTGTGAAAACTATAAGGGAACCTGCATGGAACCCTGTGTGGGACACCGCGCGCGCACCTGATCCCGCGGCCGCGCCCGACGCGTCACCCTCGCGCGCCGCGGGACTTTTGGGCCCCGCCGCGCGCGCGGAGACGCCTGTGTTGGGCGCGTTGGCACCGCGGTACAGGCAAAAAGGCGAGAGGATTTTGAACGCGTTGGATCGCACTGGCAAAATCAAGTGGGATGAAACTGGCAAAGTAACGATTGGTGGGTTGCAAATACAAGGAAGTAATATAGTCGATTTGGTTACAGATACTTTAAGGAAAAGCAGTGTTGCACCAAAAGGCTGGGAACATTTTGCATTGATGTTGGCAGAATCGAATTTCCCAAAATCATTGATTGGGAATGCAGACAGAAGAAAATTCATCGAGAGAGTTGAATCGGGTGGGTATATATTGCCATCGCCTGCCCCGTCTTCCATTAGTTCTACACCTGTTGCGAGAAATTCTAGTGTAAGACGTGGGAGTACTAGATCGAGACCTAGATCAAGGTACCCTGCACGTAACTTGAGATGGGAAGTTTGAAACCAAAGGAAATCAAGTTGTTAAATCGTGTTTATTACGATTTATCAAACGATGCTGGTTATGGATCTATAGAAAAATTGTATAGGAAAACAGGACTTGACAGGAACAAAATCAAAGAGTGGCTTGCAAAACAAGACACTTATACTTTACACAAACCTGCACGCCGTAAATTTCAAAGAAATAGGATCCACGTAACAACAATAGGGGAACAATGGCAAGCCTATTTAAACGACATGCAGCATCTTGCAAAGTTCAACGACGGGTACAAGTATTTGTTGACTGTCATTGACTGTTTCAGCAGGTTTGCTTGGGCTGTTCCTCTAAAGGCGAAAACTGGCAAAGATGTTAAGGAAGCGTTCCAGAAAATATTCAGCACTGGTAAAATCCCAAGAAAGTTGCAGACAGATAAAGGCAAAGAGTTTTTGAATTCAACGTTTCAGAATTTTTTGAAATCAAACGATATTGTTTTTTTCACTACAGAAAATTCAGATATTAAAGCTTGCATGGCCGAGCGTCTAAATCGGACTTTAAAATCTAAGATGTGGAAATATTTTACTCACAAGAATACTCACAAGTACATTGACGTGCTGGACAAATTGTTGAAATCATACAATTCGTCCGTGCACAGTTCAATCAAGATGGCACCGAAAGATGTCAACCAAACTAATATCTTGAAGGTATACAGAACTCTGTATCCCGTTTCTAAAAGCGGGATAAAGAGGCTGCAAGCCGATCCGTTAAAGTTAAAAGTTGGTCAGCATGTAAGGAATAGCAAGTTTAAACACGTATTCGAGAAAGGATACGTTCCTAATTGGTCAGAAGAAATCTTTAAAATTGTTTCCGTCTTGAACCGTAAACCAACAGTTTACAAGATTCAAGATTTGGCTGGCGAGGATATAAAAGGAGTGTTTTATGCGCGCGAACTTCAGTTGGTTAACGTTACTGCACACAAAAAGTACAGGATAGAAACTGTTTTAAAAAAGAGACGTAGGAAGAACAAGTACGAGTATTTTGTAAAGTGGCAGGGTTACCCTTCGAAATTTAATTCTTGGGTCCATTTGTAGATTCGTAATTTCCCCAAAATTGCGCCCTAATCATGGAAAACTTTTATTTGACATTACCCAGTAATTCGTCCATGGATAGAACACGAGAACACTGCAGCGAATTACGTAACAAAACTACATCAATCGATTGAACTAAACGGGAAATGGGAAGCAGCGTTGGTAGAAATCATGTTTCCGATCTCATTTTACAATGTAGGCAGGAACTGTTTTGTGAAATTTTCCAAAGTTGATCCATCAAACTCTGAAGCAACGTGGGACCCGATGAATGGCGTGTTGAGACTTGTAGATTTGAACGGTGGAGAACAGATTGAAATTAATCCGCACGATTTGGATATAGAAGTCATGGTACCTCCAGGAAATTATCCAAAAGTAGAAAACTTGATTTGGTACTTGAATAAACAAAAGGAACTAGCTGGATATGCCAGTTTCAAGTACGATGAGTCATCGGGACGTGTGTTTGCCAAAGTAGCAGAAAATGTGAGGTTGCATTTTAGCGAAAATTTAGCACCAATCTTGGGATTTGATGCTGCCAAGAGAGTAGTGAACGAAGCACCATGCCCCACCAACCTATATAAGGAAGTGCCGCAGCAACTTTTTGTTTATTCTGATATTTTAGAACCACAGTTGATTGGTGATACAACAGCTCCCCTGCTGAGAGTGGTAGGTATAGAAGACAATTCGTTGTTTGGGAAAGTTTGTGTCAAAACATACGATAATCCACATTACGTGCCAGTGTTGCGCAGACAATTTGAGACAATACAAGTGGATATTAGGGATTCGACAGGACATTTTGCGCCGTTCGAGTACGGACCTACAATTGTAAAATTGCATTTTCGCAAAATTTAACCATCTCGAAGCAAAGCTTCTCCGAGTGCACAGCATAATACTGTTTCGGCTGAAAGCCTCAGAGCACGAAGTGGTATCCGTTAAATCATGAGGAGGAATGAGGTGTTTGTTGGGCGCATGCCTATACACATGTACGAGAAGTATTATGTGAATCAGGTTGGTTCGGGTGTAGACAGTGTATTCCACGGGAGAAAATTTCAGAGAGGGCATGGACTTGGCAGTGTGTTGGGTGGGTTATGGAGATTAGCCAAACCGTTGTTGTTTCAAGGAGCAAAAGCTGTTGGGCGTCAAGGGCTGAGGACAGGGTCTCAGATCTTGTCCGATGTGGTTGCTGGAGAAAATTTCAAGATGGCAGCCAAGAAGAGGATGAGAGAGGGAGGGAATGAGTTGATGGAGAGAGCAGCAAAGAAGATGAGGACCATGCAGGCAGGGGGTGGCCGAGGGTATAAATTGAGGAAGCGCAGGCGATTGGCTACCAGTTATTCGCGAGTACCCGTCCAGTTTCGACTGAAAAAGCGCAGCTTAAAGAGAACCAAGAAAACCAAGAGAGTTGGGAGAGTTAGGAAGGTTAGGAGAGTTAGGAAAGTCAAGAGAGTAAAGAGAGTTAGGCGAACCAAATCACGGCGAGCACCGTTTTGAGACGTACGGAGTTTGACAGGAGTTTGAGAGAGCAGGTTGCCCGTAGATTTAACAGATCGTTTCAAAGAATATTTACCAACGATCTTGGATCGCCGCAAAAAATGGCATTTGTGCATTCGCATTCTGCAGAGGCCACAAAGACTGAATTGGATTTGTTTAGTGTTCCTCCTACACAAACAAGTATAGAACATGGACGTTACATTCATTACAAACCAAATGCATCGTTGCACGACCAGAGTCCGGTTGAATTTGTTGTTCCAGGGCACGGGGACGATTACATTGATTTGGCGCACACGATGATTCATGTAAAAGTCAGAGTGGTAAAAAACGACGACACGCCATTGATGCCAGAGGATATTGTTTCTCCGGCAAACAATTGGCTTCACACTTTATTTTCTCAAGTCGATGTGCATTTAAACAACCAACTGATTTCGCCGCCTGCAAACACGTATGCTTACAGAGCATATCTCGAAACACTCCTTAGTTATGGTCCTGCAGCCAAAAAATCACATTTGAGTTCTGCGATGTATTACAGAGACACTGCAGGGCACATGTCCGATCTAGACGCAAACGAAGGAATGAAAAAGCGAGCAATGATGGTAAAAAATTCAGGGGAAGTGGACATGATGGGGCCAATTTTTGCAGATATTTTTAACGTTGACAGATTCATGTTGAACGAAGTGGAAATGCGTGTTAAACTTGTGAGGACAAAAGATTCCTTTTGTTTAATTGCTGCACAAGATCAATACAAAATTAAAGTTTTGGATGCGACGCTTATAGTCCGCAAAGTCAGACTTAACCCGAAAATCTTGTTGGGACATGCATCTGCTCTTGAAAAAGGCAATGCAAAGTACCCATTGACTCGTGTTGAAACCAAAGTTTTGACAATTCCCGCAAACATTCAGAGCAAGACATTGGACAATATATTTTTGGGGCCGTTACCAAAACGTCTCGTTGTTGGGTTTGTGTCTAACTAAGCCTACGACGGTGATATTAAATCCAACCCTTTCAACTTTGAACATTTCAACGTTAATTATTTTTCGCTTTATGTTGACGGGGAACAAGTCCCAAGCAAACCTCTGCAACCTGTTTATTCCGACGAAAACTTGAACGTTGCAAGTTACCACACGTTGTTTTCGGGGACAGGCACCCATTATCAGGACGAAGGAAACGATATAGAGAGATCCGAATACGCTAAAGGTTATTGCATGTACGCTTTTGATCTGTCTCCGGATTTGGGGTCTAGTGCAGGCACGCATTGGAACGTTGTCAAGCTAGGCAATTTAAGAATTGAGGTTAATTTCGCACAATCTCTGCAAGAATCTATAAATTGCATTGTTTATGCGGAATTTGAATCCATTCTGCAAATAGACAAACAGAGGAACGTTATAGTTGATTACGGCAACTAAATTTTAGGAACAAGAATGAACTCGTCGCAGTTGGACAGTGCCATGATGAGCGACTGCAAAGTGGCTTCGTCATTTCTAGGTGTTTTTGCATACGACAAGTTTCCACGCAAAGTCAAAAGACCAGCATGTATGGTTGTTAATACTGACCCATCCAATTTGCCAGGCACTCATTGGGTTGCATTGCACGTCGACAAGTTCGGACGTGCAGAATATTTTGACAGTTACGGCTTTGCACCGTATCAGCCAAAATTTCAAACGTGGGTCCTGGAAAACTCAAAGGGGGATTGGGGGTACAGTAATACAGAGTTGCAGGCAACCGAGAGCAAGGTGTGTGGCCAGTACACATGTGGTACATTTCCGAGAGGTGTAGGGGTAAGACTATGGAGGATATTGTGAATGCATTTTCCCCCGATCGAAAAGCAAACGATAGGTTGGTTGTGTATAGAGTCTTGGCGCGCTTTGGTGACCTCCGCAAATTCTCCCCTCGCTATTTACCAAATAGCGCTCCTTATCATTGCCAACGTTGCTCTTCGCGCCGCTGACCAGTCGTCGTCCAGCCGCCGTTCCGATCGGTTCATTTTAGTGTCTCAATTTTTGTGAATCCAAGCAGAGCTTCTCTGAGTACGTAGTGCGATCTGGTAATAAAAAATGTACGCCGTGGTTGATATCGAGTGCCTGAAAGGCAAGAACAACGAGTGGGTTGTGAAAGAGTTGGCCGTTGCCTTGCCTTCGACGAAGCAGTTTCAAGTTTACCATTTTCAGGCCCCGTATTCTTGGAAACAGTTGCCGGGAAACATTAAAAGCGAAAACAGGTGGTTGTCTGCGCACAAGCACGGCATAGACTGGCAAGATGGACTTGTCCCGTATTTTAATTTAGTTGGTGTTGTGCGAAAAGTGGCTTGTTGTGTAAATATAATATTTGCGAAAGGTAAAGAAAAATGTAAATTTATAAAGAGTTTGATTTCTGGCGACGTGGAAGTTAAAGATTTGGACGAAATTGGATGTCCCAAACAAGAAGACATCGCCGTTCCTGCATACAAGTGTTTTGTTCACGGAGAAGTGTCTCATTTGCAAATTGATTGTTGTTCTGTAAAAACTCAAAAATTTTTGTTCTGGCTGCAATGTACAAATTTTTCGTCACCGTGTACCATGGACCAATAATTGATTTCTTTGAGACCTTTCTTATTTGACCTACTTTTTCTTTTACCTGCGTCGTTGGCGAATGTCCTCGGACCGAGGTGTCGTGGGCACAAGCGTGTGCAAAGACGCTCATTCGTGTGCTGGCGCTTGAACCGAACGGTTGTATTTAGTGAATCGTCCTGCGGCCTCGTGCGATTACCAGAGCAACGTCGTGCTCCGAGTGATCTTCAGTTTTTATGAGCAAAGTGCTATTTGATTGATACTCGTGTATGTGTGTTTGTGGGTGATTTTTCTTTTATTATTTTTACTTGTCAGTTATTTTAGATATCTATAAAATATTTTCCAATGGCGCCGCCTCCCAAAATAAGAGTCGTTGCGGGTGAACCACAGGATATTGTGTTTGAGTTTTCCAAGCCAGACTTCCCTTGTGAAGAACAGAAACGGGAAAATGTTGAGCCCGAATTTGAGAGAAGGAAGACTCCTGCACGGTCACCGCCTAAAAATATGGCCGTCCGCAAACATTGGAAATTGGGCTCGCGTGTGTCTTTAACAGTCACAGCTAAAAATAATTCCGAAAGTGTGCTTGATTTTCAGCCCAGCATTTTATTTTTGGTCAATCAAGGAGAAGAGGACCCGTACGAAACATATTTTTGCCCTGGTAATGAAACCTCCGTATTTGAAATGACCCAGGAGGGATTCCGTGTACTAATGGATTTTTTGCCCGAAGCACAAAAACTTTTTGAACGAAAATCCGAGGGGCAAATTGAAAAATCGGACGGCCAGAGGGATTACGTGTTTAAATTTTCATTTAGCCCCGAGAGGGGCGCTGGTTTGCACATTGGTGAATTGATATGCGGTCTCAAGTCGCACAAGGGAATATTCTTTCTCGGGGAAGAAAATGTCAGAGTACTTTTAAAATACGCAAAATATATAGAAGGGCACATGAGTTTTTGTTGGGAGAACAAGAAACATTTGCAACCATGACCAATACTGTCGCCACATTTTGCAAACGGTTCAAAACTTATCGGCGTGGCGCATACGGTAATTTTGGAACGACGAGAAAGGTGTTAAAGTTTGTGAGAGAATGGGGATATCTGAATGAGATTTTGGAGTTGTTTTTTGATTCGATGAATATGGCTGGTCGTCACTGCGTCTTCAACGTGTATAGCCTTTTGGCTGCATGTACTTTTGACACCGGATTGATTGTAAAGATTGTTGGTGAATGATTATGTTTGCGATGGAATATCGCAATGGTAAGTTTCCACCACTTGGTGGTATATCAATAACATGAACTACGTGTTCATCATCGGTATCTTTGTGGGGTGACCGGAGGTCCGAGATTCGTTGGGGATTAGCGTACGCCGTAGGTACCCTGTAAATAGTTCCCCCGGCCGTGGAGCTCGGACAGTATAGACCATGAACCGTGGCTGTACTGCGCCGCTCCTTAAGGGGTGTATTCACGGTTGTAACCCGACCGTGGACCTCGGACAATGTAGACCATGAACCGTGGCTGCAAGGCGCCGCGCCCGAGAAAAGGTGTATTCACGGCCGTTTGTACATATTCTCCCCCCTAGGGCTACGCTTTCATTTCAATTAATCTCGGCTTCCGATCCTCCAACAAAGTGTAATTCCGATACTCTTCCAAAATGGAAGAGTTGTCTACTCTCGTCACCATCACCAACCGCATTATTCTTCGATTCGAAGAATTGAATTTTAACAAATTCAAACGTCTCCATCGACGTTGTTCTTCATACACTAAAGGTAATCACTGGTAAGTTTACGACGCCAGCCATGTTCACATTTTTTATGTTTTTGCGTTTGATGAAACGTGTTGTGTGGGTTGTGTAGGGATGGAAATGATTTGTGACTCGTTGTTCCAAAATTCTTTGTGAATTTTTTCTTAGTGAAATAAATATGTTTGTTGTTCTCTCGAATTTGCATTTTTGAGGTGGAGGGAAGAGTGGATAAAATGGGGAAATTTCTTTTTCTTTTCTTTTCATTGGATAAAAAAATATAAAATCAAACAAAAATTTAAAAAACAAAAAAATAAAAAAAAAATATTAAAATAAAAAAAAAACAAAAAAAAAAACAAAAAAGCCGTCAAGCGTTTACCCCCAGGTTGCTGGTCTTGCCCAACAATTTTAAATGCATGCGAGCTGATAACAAGAACATTTCGCTGTGAGAGCGTAGCTCGATGTAGATTGTAATTCCCCAGGGCAAGATCTCGAAACCATGGTGACGGCGGGGCTGCAGGGGAGCAGAGGCGGAACAGCGCAAAATTGTAACCTATATTTATGTATCGTATATGTATTTTTGTTTTTGTGTGTCTGTGTGTGTGTGTTTGTTTTATGTAGATCGTGGATTAGGCCTAGTGTCCGGTACTTTCCAACTTGTATTGGAGGAACCGGGCATCGGGGATACCACGCTAAAAAAACGCGCCATCAGCCGTACCCCTTGGGTGGTGAGGAAACCGGCTGCAACTCTTTTTTCCTGTATTGTAATTTTTTCTGTACACCATGTATCTGCATGCCATGTATTTGTGTTTTGTATTATTTTTGATCGTGGACTAGGCCTAGTGCCCGGTAATTCCAACTAACGTTGGAGGAACCGGGCATCGGGGACACCACGTTAAAAAAGCGCGCCATCAGCCGTACCCCTTGGGTGGTGAGGAAACCGGCTGCTCCTATCCTTTACCTATTCCCTGCACACCATGTATATGTATACCTATAATCCTTTTGATCGCCCTGTACCTCTTACCTGACATCACACCTTCCTCAAAAAGGTGTGAAAATCACGCACATACCCACTACAATATACCTGACCCAGAAAATTTGACCTATATACCTACATACGGCCTGTATAGGCGTGCTTGCTATGCCTCTTTTGAACTCTCTGCCGTTCCCTGCTTGGCCTCCACAAACGAGTTGAGCTCAGGAATACACTGCAATTCTTTAATATTGATATTGCTATACTTTCGGAAACTTGGTTGCACAGTGAAATTGACAGCCTGGAAATTTTCCCGTCAAACTTTTCAGTGTTCCGCTCAGACCGCGTGGGCCGCAACGGCGGGGGAATTGCCGTGGCAGTAAACCATCTGAGACTTGCAAGTTCCCCCTTGCCAGATCTCCAGTTATTAAGCCAAGTTTTGTCTTGTTTGAGGAATGTGGGTGCTATGTTTCCGAACTTTATTCGTGAAGCATGAACACTTATGGGCTACCAACCCTTGCGCAGATGTGAGCAAAAAGATACTCTAACTAAATTGCATTCTAGTGCCTATTATCTTCCCATTCTGAAGGGAGCGCCAAAACGTCAGGCCCATTTCAACGGATATAGGAATGTCGGAGGTCTTTTTCAAGCGGTAACCAATTCACTTTATTTTGAGAACAAAGAAGGCTCCACCAAGACGTCTCTTTCGCCAACCACAGACGAAAATGCCAGAAACAATAAGATAGGAGTCTTTATTGGGATTTATGAACGGCAAACGTTGGAAGGTTCGGAGATCCAAGCACATTGCATTACCGGATGTTTCATTAGAGTTTGTTCCTGTAAGAACCCAGTTCAAAATATGGCAGCTGGTCCCAGAAGTCCCATAAATGGCAGATTTTTGGGGTTTCGGGGACCCACATCGGAGAAATACCTGCTTGATGCACATTTTTCACCACGTTTTTGATTAATTTTACTCGGGCATAAAAACAAACCAATGAGTGGGGTAATAGATTCAGAATCACACGACGAATATTCATAAATGAATGACGATTGAAAGTTTAAAAAATGCAACTCCGAAAAAAGTAAAGATCAGAGTTTTGTTTCAACGTTCAACGTTGCAAAGTGACAACTACTCTACTCAAAAACCGAAACAAGGCAAAAACGGCAAACATCAGGTGATTCACACTTATTTCAAAAACACACTCATGCATATGAATTTAAATTTTCTAAAATTAATTTAAATTTTTTTATCTCATGTTTTACTTTTTTTAATTTTATTTTTAGTTCATGTTTGTAAATTAATGAAATTAATGTTTTTAAACGTCTCAAATTTTTGAGGGGCGCGGGTGGTTTAACATTGTGCTGTCACAGAAAGAACAATAGGTACCTATAGGCGTCCATGGAGACATGCATTATTGGTTTGTGGGTGTCCTGTGATTGTTCTTGTGAATATGCAGGAAGAAAGATAATTGCGCCGGCAAACCAATCACGATACCCACATATGGTCACTTTATCCATTTGCATCAGTAACGTACCCATAAACCGACATTACAGGCATCAATAGGTGGGTACATTTTTGTTTCCGTGACTGCCGGGGCCGCCGAGACTCTTCGAACATAGAAGAAATTCCAAGGGCCAGGTCAACACGGAGGCCATCCATTTTCATAGGGCTTTATGCAGTTTCAGGCGTTGCACGAGTGCCACGAGTCTCGTATTGCGGCGCATGTTGTCATTTATCTTAAATGGCGCACGAGTTTGTAATTATTAACTCCTGTGTTCCAAGAATTTCAGCGGGAAGTGCATGGGCGAAAGGAAGAATGGCCTGAAGAGAAATAAATGCATCCGGACGAGTGACCTCGCGACAAGAATGGGGAAAGACAAATGCATGGAAGATGAATGGGCGCTTTCAAATAACAAAAGTGATTTCAAATGCCTTGAATTATTGCTATGGTCGACACTCCATTCATAGCTGTCCTTGTGCGACAGTCAGTTGTTTGCTGGAAAACCACCCGATTTGTCTTGAACTGCGGAGAAAGTCAGATGAACTCTCCTCGTGGCTCCGCACAATCGAATCCTGAAACCAAACTTTAGGTGGCCTGTCATTCTCTGGTTGCCCCGTTGACCGGGTTGCAATCGCTTTTCTCTGGAAACAAATAAAAAAACGGTTAACTCCTAAACACACGCAGAAAAAAGTGTTAAGTAAATGGCGCACAAAACGTCTGTTCTGTCTGCCGTGCCCGCGATCCTTTTCTTGCAAGTCACATTGACGCTCTAAAAAAGGCGTAGAGAAGAGCGGCCTGGTTCGTCATGAAGGATTACGATGACGGCTACACATGCGACCATGTTTAGTGAGCTCGGCCTCTCGCTTCTGTTTCAGAAAAGGTCGGACAGACGCCTTTTTTAAACGTTATTTCGCTTCTTATTTGTCTGTTATAGTTCCCTTGCTCTGTTCATGTTTTGTACTCCTTGATTGTTGGTATGGTGCATGTGTTATGGTTAAGTTTTGGCAAATTTCAAATATAAACACAAAACTGAAGAGACAGGAAGCAACAATATCTGGACAAAAAAGCAGGCTAATTTTCGATTGTTTCATGGGCACGGACTTCAGGCCAATTTGACGTTATGCCACATGCGATCCTGTTGGACCAGTTTTGGCAACAAAGTTCTGAGCGAGAATGCATTTGCAGTCGCTCGAACCAGGGCAGGTGTCATGGAGGACCCATCGGAATCTTCGCGCCTCATGAACAATGGCATTTGAGTTTGATCTCTGACATAACATTGGATCAAGAAGTAAAAGCGCTCGTGTGTTTCAGTGATATCACCGCAGCGCGGCGCCACTGCAGATTATCCTCAAAAAAGACGCTCCGCGCATCAACGGCCATGCAAAACCCCAAGTGTATTTCTCGCATTTTCTCGAAAAGTTTTCGTCGGATATTTGATTAGTTTGGCTCATTGGAAAACGGAAGGACGCAGTTTTAAGAGGGCTTGATTTCACAGCTGAAATCACTCGCACATGCGCGCAATCAAGTGAGAATCAAATGGGGATTCAAGAACAAGATAAAAATAACTCAGGCGGGTTTTGGCCGCTCAACTTGCAACTATTTTTGCGAGATTTTTTAAAAAGAGCATCGTGATCTGGTTTTTCACTATTTACACGAAATATTTATCCAACTTTAGACCAACAGGCTTTGCCAAATTTTGGTGTCCATATAGTTTCGCAGTAAAAAGATGGAAAATGTGCCACCAGGACTTTCAAATTCTGTTGTACGGGTATTTTGTCATTTTTGTGAAAATGCTCGACAACGGGGGCTTGTCCAGTTCGAAAGATTGAAAGATCCATGAATGCAAGGATCACACTTAATCCATTTGTTGATTTCCGCCTTGTGAATTAGATATCCACAGAGCCGAAAGACAATGTTTTGCACATCTTCTCGGACATCGTCGAACATCGCGTCATTGCCAAAAGTGCCCGTAAAAGGGCTCCCGCCCGAGGTCAAGGCACATTGTGAGCTGTAGGTATTTTTCCACCCAATCTTGATTAACTGAAGGCCTGTATGCTTACAAATAAAGGGGCATCTTAACGCAGCGCTTTTTGAGATCTTGGTTTATCCGAGGCACCATCCTGTCGAGAAGTGCCCCCAGCGGTTCGACTGGCCCGTCACTGGCGTGTGCTTTTGACTCGTCAAGGTCGCCCGGAGAATTTCGGCATCCAGAACACCCAAAATGAACTCCCTGTTTCAGAATTTATTCAGTTTTTCTGGTGGCTTCGCACTCGACCCGCCAGCCAACGGCTGTCCGAAAACCTGAAATTAGTCTCCTGCGAAAGTCCAACATGAAAATTGCAAAAGCGGGAATATCTTGCCAGTTTTTTGTTCGCCCTGAGAGCACACGTTTTCAGTCATCAACATGGACGGGATCCTTTGGAACAGGAAAGCTGATTGATCGTCGATCGAAAAAACGAAGTGTGACAGCGTGGTGTGACAGGCAGAGCGACTATCGATTTCATTCAACAAACAGACAAAAATAAAACGCAACACGGACTCCCACCGAACGCATAATCTTGCCTTCAGCCATGCATGCACAAACGAACGACATGAGAATCCAAATCGGTGCACGATCCACGAGCTTCTGATTGGTTTCGATTCTGAACCAAACATAATTGGAAGGTATACCGATGTCTACTTACGGGTAATGAGTTTTTGTGGCATTGTTTCCGTGGGCTTTTCGAAATCTTTCACACATCATCAAATTCCCACAATGGGCTGTTGGGATTTCAAAACTTCAACAAAACGAACCTTTGTTTTGGGCCACAGTGTAAAACACCCACAACATTTAGATGGATGTGTAGTTACCTACTATCTCTGACTTTCTTTTAGACCATGAAATAATCGAAGTTTCCCGTCAAACACAAGCTTTTCCTACCAGTTCCTGCATGAACTGCAAGAAATCGCGACCGAAAAGGCAAAAAAGTTCAAACAAGGCCGATTTTGGCGCTTGACGCGACTCCACCTTTTTGCGGGTTTGCTCAAAAACCAAAAGGCGATTGCTGTCGTGTTTGGCATGAAATTAAAGGTTATTAAATGCTCCAAAATAAAGTCCGGGAGGGACCCCATATAGCTTTTGCCGTTTTCGATAGCCGAGCCAAAACAATCGCTGAATCAAACCCAGGAATTTGCGATCGCAAAAATTGCAATTCTCGTTCCACTGGCATTGCACACATGTTTGCATGTCCTTGATATTGGGATTTGGAATGCGAATTCTGGAGCTTGTCCTCTTTCCAAGGATCCCACACACTTTGAAATCCGATGGGAACTTTTCGAGAAATCTGGAAAAATCCAACACGACGCCGCACTCGCACTGAAGTCCGTCCAGTGTCTGTTCTGGAGGATAATCTGCAGCAGCGCCGCCCTGGAGGAGCGAATTGTTTGATATCACTCTTTTGCATTGTGGGATGCGCGAGCGGTTTTACTTTGTAGATCAAAGTATTATGTCTCAGAGGTAATTCATGGTGAATCAAATTTCAGACCTGAACCAAACGTGCGGGCGGATCTCACGAGCTCAATGAAGTCTCGCATAACTACCTATGTGTCACTTTTGCCGATCAGTTTGTGGATTCTTTGGTTTGTGACGATTTCTGATGAAAAAGTTCCAAAATAGGATCGCTGCACAAAACGAAAATGCGAATTGTGAAAGGCGCAACCGGAACGATAAACTCGATGATGATTTCGAGTGGTATGTTATAAACAATTGAAAAATGGCAGGAAAAAGGGGAAGAGCCACTCAGAAAAGATAAGGGGCTCAATAAAGCGATTCAAGAAGGCAAAAGTCGGTCAAACGAAGCCAGTGGCATCTCACTCAGGGCGTGAGTAGACCCAAGTGCAGCTCACCCAAAAAGCTGAAGAAAAGGAAAAATCAGAACATGATTTGAAATTTTAATTCGAAATGTGCTCAAACCATTGTCAATTTCAGATGAAGGGTGAATAGCCCAAGACAGATTGAAAACAATGTACAGTCTGATTCATAAAAAAACTCGGCCGAAACCATATTGTGAGTTTATTCTCATCTTACAGCTCTTCTTAGAGGTGAATGGCCCGTGAGGCTGACCCCATCCTTCTTTATTCATGGCCATTGGCCAATATGTGATAGATTGATGTTAGCCATCGTTTTGAATGCGTGCCTGCAAGAGTCAAAATTTTCAAATGGAACAGAAAGTTTATGGCGTGCATATGCAATGTGTTATTACCTTCATCACTTCTGAAACATGACGCGTTTAAGCAGCTCTGATGGCCAGGACTTCTGGCAGACACAACACGCCCTGCTTCGTGATCTCCATTCTGAGTTTATGCTGCACAAGAACTGAGGTAGTGCTAGTGGATGGAAAATGGATGGCGCTGCAGCGTCGCGCCCATACCCGTTTTTTGGTTCATCCCACAGCGCCAGTTCTGCTTACCAAAAGTGGCCCACTTCTGGAGGTTGGTTTTGACCAAACTCACTCGTGATTGGGATGGCATTCTGGAGCGGCAGAATACGACTGTGATGTCGGCAAGGGAGCCGTTGACTCTTTTCGAGCAGCAGCCCATCGGTGCAAAAAGTAGACGCCCATGGTCTCCGCCCACGAAAAAAAAGACAAAGATCTGCTACCGCTCCAGAATGCATTCCAGATCACGAGTGATCTCAATCAAGACCAATTTTCAGTGTCCCATTAATTTGCAAGCCAGACCAATCGTGCACTGTATTAATCTTGTGCGGAATTCAATTCTATGTGAGTCCGTGAAACAGTGCTTGTTGTCTCGGCCCGAGGTCCTGGCCTCCATAGCCTCACGAAAAAGTCGTGGTTTGGAGGTGTAAAAGAGATTCCAGCAGCCATGTTGCACATGCACGCTGCAGTCTGTTCCAATTGTCATTAACTCTTGCAGACGTGCATCCAAAAGGATTGTTAACATCATTCTAACACCACTTGGCCAAGAACATAGATGAGAGAGCTCAGCTTCATGGGCTATCCATGTCTTGTTGGACTGCCTGACAACGACAAACACAAAATAGTTTCGGGCGAGTTTCTATGTATCACACTGTACCTATGTGCTCCGCGACGCAGCGCCTCAAGAATGTTTTTCCCAGACATCGCTGTATAAAGAGTTGAAGGCTGTTTGCAGCAGTTGAAGAGATGCCATAAGAAGGCCTCAGAAAAACTGAACTCATCTTGGACAGATGTGGTCAAGTTGCGACCGATGTGAACGCATATGATGCTGCGGTGCTTAAACCAACACATTACTAAGCACATCCTCGGCCAATGACGTCCCATGATGCAAAAGCTTGAATGGGTACAGGCACCATCATCAAGGTGGCGCAGAAGGAACTGACATGAATAGGAGCAGGAGCAACTTCAAAATCCGGCGGCCAACCTTTCCTAGAAGATGTATGTACTTTCCAGTGCGCTTGTTTGTGGGGCAAAAGGCTGATCAGATTCAAGACAGTCGATCTCATATTCAAAATCCTCTTCAACAGGATAAAATGGTTCAGGTATTGAAAGAAGCAAAGTAATAGGCTCAAGAGATATAGAAAAAGCCTTGGCAATATCATCAGGAGGTGGTTTTCTCCTGCGAAGCAATTTCGATAAAATTGGCTGCTCAGTATCCACGATGTGAATTTTCAGTGGCGACTCTCGAAAAATAATCCACGGGTTGATTAACACTTGCCTCCTGGATGACAAATAATTTGCAAATTATCGGAGGCGAACTTCAAAATCCTCCAGCGGCTTGCCTCCCCTCGAAGATCTTTGAAGGAGTGCAAAAATGTGACGGCAGAATTGTCTGTCACGACCGTCGTCAAAGAATCACCAATATAATTTGCAAATTTTTCAACTGCTTTAACAATAGCAAACAATTCTGAAACACTGGACGGCCAATTTTTCTGATATTTTACAAGGGACTTGGAATAAAATGCTACAGGATATTCTTTACCATCCTCCGAGACTTGACTCAGCATGGCAGCGATGGCAGTCTGACTTGCATCAGTGGTGATTCGATAGGGTCTGTTAGGAACAGGCAAATACAATGCAACTCTTTCTGCTAATACAGACTTTACTTTTTCAAAGGACTCCTGATGCCGCTCAGTCCATACAAACTTCTTGGAATTGCCACACCGCAACTCATTCATCGGTGCAGTGAGACAAGCAAAACAAGGAATGTGTTTGCTAAAAAAATTTACCATGCCCAGAAATTTTTGAAGATTTTTTTTCGAAATCAGGTGGCGGTATTCCCATAATTGCCTTGACCTTGTCCGGATTTGGGGAAATCCTACCATTGGCGATGATAAAACCAAGATACTGAATCGAGATGGTAGCGATGTGACATTTTTTATTCAACGCCACACCACTCTCCTCCAATGCGCGTAGAACGTTACCAAATGCACATAGTGTTCCTCCAGGGTGTTCGAGTACACAGCGATGTCATCAATAAAAGCGATCGAATAAGCGGAGTGGTCTTCCAAGATGTTATTTATGGCAAGCTGAAATACAGAACTGGCATTTCGCAAACCTTGAGTTAACCTCACTGGAGAGTAAATGCCATCTGGGGTAACGAAGGAGAGAGCACGCCGAGTAAATGGATCATCAATTTTGATGTTAAAGAAACTCTCAGTAAGATCCAATAAACTAAAATATTTTGATCCGGAGAATTTTAGGAAAATTGCCTCAGGATTTCTCAAAGGTGCAAAGATTGGAACTTTCACCTGATTTCCCTTTTCTTTTTGCCTCATTTTTCATTTCTTTCCATGGCCTCACATTGGACTCCCTGTGACGAATTAAAAACAGAGTATCAAAGGAAAGGGCCACTCTGAAAAGATAAGGGTGCTCAAGAAAACTCCACAAGAAGGCAAAATGTGGTATCTAAAGTTAAGCTAGAACATCTCACTCTCACGCAGGGCGTGAGTCAACCCACGCCCTAAGTGAGAGTTCTCTGTGCTCTGTCAATGACCAGTTGAGAGGTCGTTTTTTCTGAGTGGCCTTTTTCCTCTTGCTTTTTTTACACCACCATAATGGTCTCCGGTACGGAAATTTGTGATTCGGTTCCCACGGTGGGCGCTAATTTTTCCAAAATATGTTCCGTGGATTTAACGATGGATTGTATTTAATCAAATTGGGCCTGCTGGGTCTGGTCAATTTCCGCTGAGAAACAATGACACTGGCGCAGCTACACATCGCTGAATTTCTTATCAACTATATGTTAAATACTGCAATTTTGACAAACACTAGAACACGAATATGTGAAAATGTGTCACATTTGTGCAAACAGGAAGAAATGCCTGTTTGCACTGTTGCAGTAAAAAATGTACATTCTGGCTCTACTGAAAATGGTGGTTTCAACCACATACCTCTGCAAAAGTTCTTCCATATGACCAAGACCTCTGTTTCTGCAGTTTGAGTTCATGCCTCTATGCAAGGCATGCACGTAGCCAGCAAGCACATCCTTTTTGACCGAAACCCTATGACACCAAATCAAAAAGACTTTTCAACCCCCATTAAATGAACGATGATTTTCCGCCGCCCTCCCGAAAAGTAATGGTCGGAATGTGGTCCGCTCTTACCGAATATAATGTTAAGCTCGTCGGCATAAGTCGAAACAGCGTCAAGTGCTGAACCGCTGAAATGGAGCCACGATGATTTTACCTCCTGGTTCAATGATGCTGGAAATAAACATCAGATAAATTTTAAAGTTGAAGATCAATTTTGGGCACAGAAAATAGCACTGAAATGTTTTGATAGCAAAACAAAGTTGTCCTGTCGTTGCGATTCAAAGACAGGGTGCGCTGTTTCAGGGTGGTGGTCATTTCGCTGAAGATGGTTGTGTTTCAGAGCCTTGAAAGGCATGGCGCGGCCACGGACGGCCTGTAGCTGTTGTTGGGCTTTGGCGAATGGCGATGTAGGACTTTTTCCCGGAAGAAACCTTTCTGTGTTGTCCGCCACCAGGCACTTGTTTTTTCACTTGTTCTAGACGCCAGCAACCAACATGGCTAATGACAGAGCAGCATCTACTAGCACACACGGCACGCCAAGCTCAGCTGCGCATCCAAATTAGCGGCTGGCATCTGCCTTTACCAGGCAAACAAAGTGGACGATGTGATAACAGCTCTTGAGCTTTGCCATCTGTAGTGGCCAAATTTGGAAGCCCTGTATGCCAGGACGCACCTAAGTGGTTCCATATAGCAGACTGAGAAAGTTGCTGAAATGGCAGGCTGCAATAGTTACACCGCGCATCAGACAGTGACAGGCTCACGTCAACGAGAGAAAGTATTCAATCAAAAATCGACAAGTATTTCACTATTTGGCATTTTCAACGGCAGGATATGGAACCACTTAGGTGCCGGACCTGAAAACAAATGCACGCTCCGCAACGCACCTCTTAGAAAGCCAGAGGAAGCACCCCTGATTCTGATTTTGATGGTCCCGAACAAAAAAAACAAAAAAAATGTTCTCCTGCAGGGCACAATCGACAGACCTGCCCAAAAAATCTGGGGTTCGGCAAGGCAGTTCCACGCC
>JASGXE010009776.1:0-50003 GCA_030068105.1 Sinentomon sp. SZTP_YWyxl
CACCCGAACTTGGAACCGCCGGGGGGGCAACCTCTGGAGGCATCGGACTCGGAAAATCTTACACCCGGTGAACAAGCGTCATCCCATCAGACGCCCCCTGTTGAAAGTGCTTCGGCGGCGGCTTCGGCCACTTCGCTTCCGACCACCAAAGCAGGGAAACCCCGGCAGCGCATGACATGGTCAACAGAATTAAACGAGATGGTCATGCTCTGCTACTATATTGTCACGCAGCTGGAAACATGCAGAGGTCCTTATGTGCAAAAAATGTTTGAATTATTTCGTGAAGAGTGTCCTAACGTAAATTTGATGCGGGTGGCTTGAATTGTCAAAAGAATTCCATAAAGCGAAACAAGCTGATCTCTGACACCCGACTGCACGAGCTGAGAGAGGAAGCTAGACAGGGAATTCGAGATCATGAGAATAGGCAGAAGGAAACTGCTTGCCAGGAGGACACACAACTACCCAAAGCAATTGAAGAGGTTGAGCGAGTCCCGGTAAGTGGTCTGCAAGAGGCCAGCCAGGAAAACGAAGTGGAGACAGCGGTCTCTCAGGAGAATGAGAATAACGGTGAGATAGCCCCGTGATCCATTGGGAAGTACTTGAAGGTGAATTTCGGAAGGCGTTACTGGAATTTGAAGGTATGGACCCCACCCGGAGGCCAAGCATTCCCAGGCAGGGAACATCACGCAGGTTTGCACAGTTGGTCGATCATCTCAACCAGTTTGTTCTGCCATCATACATAAACCTCACAGTTCATTTCAGGACACCCACACTGCCATTTTCTGTGGCGCTGTTGCAGCAGCAAGGTGCAACGGTGCAAAAATTGGACAGCAACACACATTCACTAGACACTTCACCCCTGCCTGGGAACGCCGCTTGGAATCCAAAATCAGTGCAATTAGATGTGATTTAGGTAGGCTTCACCAGTATCAGTTGGGAAAGGCGGGGAAGAAGGTTAGGAGGCAGGCACAGCAAATCTTGAGAAACAACCACCATGCGAGAGAGGAGGGGAATGATGGAATTGTAGGAGTGATTGATACGCTGAAACAAAAGCTTAGTGCATATTCCAAGAGACTGGAAAGGTATAAAAAGAGTGCGAAGAGGAAGCAAGAAAATAGAACTTTCCAGAAGAGTGAGAGACTGTTTTATAGGAACTTAGGTGGAAAAAGTGCAACACCCCAAAACAATGGACCACCAGAACCCGGTGAACTAGGTAAGTACTGGTTGGGACTTTGGTCAAACCCTGTTCAGCATAACAATGGGGCAACCTGGATTATGGAGGAGGAGATAAAAGGCTTGGAGTATGAGGAAATGCCTGAGATAAACCTTACTGTCAACGATGTAGTTGAGGTGATTAAAAAGACACATAACTGGAAGGCAGCTGGGATAGATGGCGTGCAGAACTACTGGTATAAGAAGTTTAGCTGCACACATGACAACCTGACCCGCCACCTAAATGAATTTTTGAGACAGCCAACCACAATGCCTGACTTCATGACACAGGGCATCACATATCTGAAGCCAAAGGACGATGACACCAGGAACCCATCAAAATATAGGCCTATCACATGTCTGCCAACTATTTACAAAATTCTGACATCCTGTGTTACTGAAAAGATTTATGCCCACTGTGAGAGGAATAAGATCATGGCAGAGCAGCAGAAAGGTTGTAGGCGATATTCGCAAGGTTGCAAAGAACAGTTGTTGATTGATTCAGTGGTTATTGGTCAGGCGCACCGTACACGAAGAAATATTCACACATGCTATATAGACTATAAGAAAGCATGTGATTCTGTCCCTCACTCCTGGCTCATACAAGTTCTTAACATGGAAATCAACCCGGTGACTGTGTGATTCCGAGAGAACGCAATGGCAAACTGGCGAACCACACTAAAACTCAGATTAGGCGACACAAGCATCACCACACAACCAATCCAGATCAGACGAGGTATATTCCAGGGGGATTCACTCAGCCCCCTCTGGTTTTGCCTCGCACTGAATCCACTTTCAAACCAACTCAATAGCACAGGCCACGGCTACCACATCAGACACAATGCAGCCACTAAACACACACTATCACACCTTCTGTACATGGATGACATCAAACTTATGGCGTCCACTCAATCACACCTCCACCAGCTTCTCAAAATCACCGAAACATTTTCAGCAGACATCCACATGCAGTTTGGGCTGGACAAATGCAAAACCCAGCACATCACCAACGGTGTCAGGGAACTTGTGGGTTTCGAGCTCCAAAACGGGGACGTCATAGAACCCATGGAGGAGGGAGAAACCTACAAGTACCTTGGCATCCAACAGTCACGTCTCATAGACCACAAACAGATCAGGACTGATATCACCAATGCATACCAGAACAGGCTCACCAACATTCTCAAATCACACCTCAGCGGCAGAAACACCATCAAAGCCATAAACACATATGCTATTCCAAAACTCACATACACTTTTGGAATCATCAAATGGTCACAAACAGAGCTTGAGCGTCTCCAGCGAATGACACGGACAACTATGACGAGCCATAGGAAGCACCATCCCCATGCATGTGTTGAGAGGATGAATCTCCCCAGGAAGGAAGGTGGAAGAGGTATTGTAGATATTGTTAATTTGCATAATAAACAGGTAAATTGTTTGAGAGGATATTTTGGGAAAAAGCAGATAGAATCCCCACTACATGAAGCGATCAGCCTCGCAGATGCCAACCACACACCACTCAATCTTCAACAATCAGACTCCACACTTCCAATCACAACCAAAGCAGAAAAGCACACATCATGGGCCCAGAAAGCTCTACACGGAAGACATCACTTTGATCTCAGCCAACCACATGTCGACATCGAAGCGTCGAACGCATGGCTGACTCGAGGTGATCTCTTCCCGGAGACCGAAGGGTTCATGATTGCTATTCAGGACCAGGTTATTGACACACGCAATTACAGGAAGCACATCCGAGAGGAGGCCATAAGAGATGACTCCTGTCGCATGTGCCATTCATCACCTGAAACCATTCAGCACATCACATCAGGTTGCAGGATTCTGGCTGACACCGATTACAAGCACAGACATAATCAGGTTGCAAACATCATCCACCAAAAGCTTGCAGTCAAACACAAACTTGCCACACACACTGTCCCATACTACAACTACACCCCACCTGCTGTTCTGGAAAATGCCACTCACCGGCTGTACTGGGACAGAACCATCATCACAGACAAAACCATACACCACAATAGGCCAGACATCACGCTTGTCGACAAACAAGCCAAAACCACGTTCTTCATAGACATCACCATTCCAAACAATAACAATCTCACCACAGCACACACCACCAAAATCACAAAGTACACAGACCTCTGCATCGAAATCCAAAACCAGTGGAGGATGGACAAAGTGGTCACAATCCCACTTGTTGTGTCCTCCACCGGCCTCATCCCGAAAACACTTCACAATAGTCTCAATACACTAGGCCTCCACAAAAACACCTACATGGAACTCCAAAAAGCAGCTATCATAAACACATGCCATATCGTTAGGAAATTCCTTAACGACACCACCACAAAGCAGCAAACAACCTCTCACCAGGTACAGCCACCATCACATCAGGAAGGTGTCACCAACCAAAACGAATCCTCTGCATGATCAGTCTCACCATTGGCAACTGCAGGCTGTAAAAATTGTCCCCAAGAATTGCTCGGAAAGTTTTTATCATAGAAGTGTGTTTTTGTTTTGTTCCTTTCTGCATTGTTTTGTTTATTTTTGTTCTGTTTCCTTTTCTTGTCTTGTGGAATGGTCAGAAAAAGTCATGATGCCGGTGCATAGAGGTCTGGGTCACAACTTAGTACAATGAGATGAAAATAGTCGCAGTGGAGCTAATCGTAGGTAGGTTGACTAGCTACCCCAGACCTTGACCCATAACATCATGAGGGTCAGGAGCGCATACATTTTGACATGCGCTCATTTGATTTTTGAAGTGCTCTTGAGGTCCTAGGTGAGAGACTTGGGATCAGATCCAATCCGGTGCCTTACGCGGGGTTGATAAAGTTGAGGTCTGGGAACGGGTCCGGGATCCATGCCCAGATCTAAGCCGGTAACCAGTCCGGAGTCGGCGGCCCACGATGGCGGCCCCCCACTGCGTGGTCAGTGCAACCCTGCTTTCACGCAGCTGGGAAGAGGGAGTGAGCGTACTGCTGGCGAACGCCGCTGGTGCTTCCGTGACTCCCTGCGCTTGTCAACTGAGCAATATGCCGGACAGCGCTTCGCCGCGCGACTGACGCAAGGCGACCCATTCCCCCGTCGTAATGTGCCGGAAAGGGGAAGTAAGGCAAGAGCGTGGATGAGGATGTGTGTGCAACAGCCCTGACCAAGTTGCCCAGGGTAACGGCTGGTAGTGGATCGTGCTTCACCCAACCCCCCGTCAGTCCCTGCCACCAGCATCAGGCTGTAAAACTCGTGAGGATACTAATCCCATACATCTGTTCACAGAACGGAGAAAGCACGGCACTAACAGCCATGCAATGCAGCCCACCCCGGAGAAAAACTGGCACAAAAGGCCATATCAACCCAGGGAACAAAGAGTAAAGGGAATGCCGCGAACTGCACCAGCGTTGCGTTTTTGAAGAGAGAAGAAAATGACGTCACTGTCCCCACTGAAACAGAAGACGGCGCCTCGTGCCTCGTTGTGCTGCTCAGACAAAGCAGGAAAACATGCGGATTGCAAAAAGAGCGTTTCCTTCCCGAAAGATTTGACGGATTTCCGGACGTGGGAAAACATTTTTGAAAACAGGTTTGGAATGATAAAAGGATGGGGATTCCAATGCCACAAACCACAACCCTCTCGGATTCCGCAATTTGACGCCATACGCTCCCGAAATCACCCAAAAATGGGCAAAAATCAGAAAAGGTGAAAAATTGCGGATTCTGAAAATGAGTGTTTCCTTTCCAAAAGATTTCTGGAGTTTCCTTGCGCATACAGATTCTCTGAAAACAGTTTTAGAATAACAAAAGAATAAGGATTCCAACCCCATAAACCGCAACCCTCTCAGATTCCCCAATTTGAAGCCATGCGCTCCCGAAATCACCCAAAAATTCGCAAAAATCAGAAAAGGTGAAAAGTTGCGGAATTTGGAAATGGGTGCTTTCTTTCCGAAAGATTTCAGTTGTTTCCTTGCGCATACAGACTCTCTGAAAACAGTTTTGGAAACAAAAGAACTAGGATTGCAACTCCATAAACCATAATCCTCTATGATATAAGGATTTGAAGCCATGAACTCCAGTATTCACACAAATTTGCCAAAATAGCTGAATTGCCATTTTGAGGAGCATTTCTGGAATTCCTGACTTCAAAATTTGGAAGTCATAGAGATTTGTGGAGAATATGGTTGGAATCTTTATCCTTTTATCATTCTAAACGTGTTTTCAAAATTGTTTCTCTTCGCCTGGAAACTCCTGGAAAATATCGGGAAGGAAACACTCATTTCAATAATCCGAAATTTTCACCTGCGCACCATTTTACGTCGATTTTGTGCGAGTTTGGGAGCGCATGGTTTCAGTTTAGGGTATCTGAGAGGATTGTGGTTTATGGGGTTGGAATCCCTGTTCTTTGTCATTCCAAAACTGTTTTCAGGGAATCTGTATGCGCAAGGAAACTCCAGAAATCTTTCGGAAAGAAAACACCCATTTTCAAAATCCGCAATTTTCCGCACCATTTCTGATTTTTGCCAATTTTGGGTTATTTCGGGAGCGGATTGCTTCAAATCAGGGAATCCGAGAGGGTTGTGGTTTGTGGCATTGAAATCCCCATCCTTTGACCATTCCAAATCTGTTTTCAGAAATGTTTTCCAAAGTCCGGAAACTCGTCAAATCTTTCAGAATGGAAACACTCTTTTCAAAATCCGCATGCTTTCCTGCTTTGTCTGAGCAGAACAACAAGGCACGAGGCGCCGTGTTCTGTTTCTGTGGGGACAGTGACGTCATTTTCATCTTTCCTCAAAAACGCAACGCTGCTGCGCTTCGCGGCATACCCTTGTATAGTACCCTGATATCAACCCATGCGCCCACCCCCTCTGCTGTGTTCTATGGTCCACTGACTTTCCGGGTGCACTCACTCTGTCGCTCCCTCAAGGATGCGGCAGACAGGGCTGCTAAGTCCTTCTGGGGGCGATGGACCGGATGCACAGGCATCACCACTGGGTAACCATGCAATCACTCACTATGCGATTGCTTGCCACATCAAGTTATCAATCACCATTTAGCCACGCTGGGTATCTTTTGTGTACCCCAGCACCCGACTCACCACACATTGGCTGTATTCCCGGTAACAAACTCCCAAACTGGTGTGCACGTTCCGCTGCAGCAACATGTCCTCGGTTAGGTAACGTATAAGAGTTGCACCGGCCTTTACAAAGCTTCGTGACGAAAGATGTGTTTGAGTTTGTCCGCGCAGTGCAAGCTATCAGTCCGAACAGTGCAATCCCCTCCAGCTGCGTGACCCCCTTGCGCAGGATCGTTACTTGGCTTCGGCCCGTGCGGTTCAGGTCCGGGCTTGTCCCGAGTTTCACCTTGAAAATTTTATAATAATAAAAATAATAATAATAATAATAAAATAAAATAATAATAATAATAAAATAAAAAATATAATAATAATAATAATAATAATAAAAAAAAAAAATAATAATTAATAATAAAAAATTAATTAATAAATAAAAAATAATAAAATAATAATAATAATAATAATAATAATAATAATAATAATAATTAAAATAATAATAATAAGGTGGATTTCAAGTTTGTATCAACACGCTCCCAGAAATTCCAGGAGCGTGAGACGTGTAAAGCGGCCTCCGCCTTTCTGGGAAAGGAAGGGAGGACGCAGCTCGTTTGTTTCTTTGTCGATTTGTTTCATAAGTGTTTTGATTATGTGTGAGCAGACGTGAGATACTTTCATTTAACATGGACCTAGCATAATTTTGTGTATGGTTACTTGTTAAAAATAACATTACGGGTACAGTTATAATTAGTATCCTGGAAGAGAAGACAAGATTAAAGTTCGGAAGTGAGCGGATGGCATACTTCACAGGCAAACCTGCCCAATCGACAGAGTGAAACCTTACACTCGACAGAAGTGATCACAGTGGTTTCCCTCACAGGCACGAAAAACCCGGTCGATAGGGCCTACCACTGCTTCACACTCGAGGAACAAGAGGCTTGAGAATGGAAATTCCACTAGAAGCGTTGCAAGGAGACTGGATAAGCGCACATGAACGATCACGGTGGTTTCCCTCACAGACATATATACCGGACGTTAACAACATAAGGATCACAGTGGTTTCCCTCACAGGCTCGAAAACCCGGTCGATAGGGCCTACCACTGCTCTCACCACTCAAGGAACAAGAGACTTGAGAATGGAAATTCCCACTAGAAGCGTTGCAAGGAGACTGGATAATCGCACATGAACGATCACGGTGGTTTCCCTCACAGACATATATACCGGACGTTAACAGCATAAGTGATCACAGTGGTTTCCCTCACAGGCACGAAAACCCGGTCGATAGGGCCTACCACTGCTCTCACACTCGAGGAACAAGAGACTGACAAAATGGAAATTCACACTAGAAGCGTTGCAAGAAGACTGGAGAAACGGACATGGACGATCACGGGTTGTTTCCCTCACTAGCCCATATACCCGGATGACTGCAATAAAGTGATCACAGTGGTTTCCCTCAAAGGCACGAAAACCCGGTCGATAGGGCCTACCACTGCTCTCACACTCGGGAACAACAGATGAGAAAACGGAAATTCTCACCAGAAGCGTTGCAAGGGACTGGATAAACGGGCATGGACAATCACAGCGGTTTCCCTCAAGGCAAGAGTGCCCGGCCGATAGGGCCTGCCTCATTCCCAACATTCGAACAACCCGCCGGGTTCCAATGGGGCATTAATGGCAAGGAATTCGGGAAATGAACAAGAAAGCATTTTTAATTAAAAAATTTTAATAATAAAAAACCCAAAATAATTTTTTTTAATTAATAATAATAATAATAATAATAAATAATAATAAAATAATAATAATAATAATAATAAAATAATAATAATAATAATAATAAAATAATAATAATAATAATAAAATAATAAAATAATAATAAAATAATAATAATAAAATAATAATAAAATAAGAATAAATAATAATAAAATAATAATAATAATAATAATAATAATAATAATAATAATAATAATAATAAAATAATAATAAATAATAATAATAATAATAATAAAATGGAGAATTACACGTATAACTTCGCCATTGATGGAATAATGCATGTACAGGTGTGAACGTCTTTTGAAGATGCGAGGGTTTAAAGTGAAAAACGGCGCACTTGGAATTCCATTATGGACCATTTTTGCAGTGCGTCGAGATTTTGCTGCAACGGAACAGAATCATCAGGGCCGAATATGGTGTTGCATAAGGACGATGTATCACGGGATCACCCAAACTTTGTTTGGGCGCACCGTGTTGTTTGAGGGTTTTCACATTCAACAAATTTTACATACGTTTCACAATGCAGCAGGCGGTTGAAAGGCAGGCCTTATCAGCATGTGATTTCCAAAACAAAATATTGAACCGAGTGCGGTGTGATTCACCTGGCCGTTCGGTAGAAGCAGCTTGGCATTTTCGGCTGTTTAGTTCGCCTGATCACTTTTCGTTCGACTCTCGCCGCTCCGCTTCACTGCTCCTGATGTTCAGGCTGCCACGTGAATAGTTTTTACTTTCGGTGTTCAAAGTTCAACTGCCCGTAATTACGGGGTAAGTGTTTGGTGTATTTCTGTCCATCGTGAATTTGCCGTTTTGAACCCATGTTTACACCATAGATTTTACACCTGTTACACACCACAATTTTACACTGATATTCAGAAGTTTTTCAGAAATTCTTTGAAATCAGACATTCTTTAGACGGCATCATAAGCTATTTACACATTGGTCGACTCTCAATCATAAAAACATTTACACACGCCTTTCATTCATCATTCTCATACACGATCATAAATGCATTCACGCACGACTCACAACTTTGTTCATAAAAAAGGAAAAACAATAAGTTTATTTACAAATGGTTTATTTACAAAAATGGTATTTACAGATCGTGAATTTTCAGTCAAGGCTTGGTAAGCTGTTGAGGGCAGGTTTCCGGGGTATCTTCTTAAATTGTCATCCGAGGGTGATGATCATGGTTCTTGATTATAAGTTGTGTTGAAATCATCAGAGTAACCATTTTCTCAATCATTGAGTCAGCATTGTGACTTTGATCATTTCTTTCAGAGACCATGTCAGTTTCATGCCACGAAGTTACAGTTTTTGAGCAGGAAACCAGTCAGAATTTCTCCTCGGCTGAGTTGAACAATTCATAATCAGATTCAGTGGAATGTGCACTAATCACATCTGAGAATTTCAGATTCCCTGATAGTAATTTCAGATTTACTGCCAGTCTTTGCAAACTTGAATTAAATGGTTAATGAGTGTGTGCTGTGGGGAAGAGATAGAGCATTTTGGGACAGACCAATAATCAATACTTTGTTGAGTCAAATGTAGAGGGTTTTGCCAAACACGCATTTTCATGCTTTCTTTCAGTTTCTTGCCTGGGTTACACCAAATCTCAGTCATCAGATCCATTCCACACATTACCCACAAGCACAACAATTTATCGTTATGGAGGCACAAACAGTGGATTCCGTAATTGAACGGTGCTGGGAGTTCACCAGCTAAGATAAGTCCTTGATTGCATTTGTTTGATAACCTTGATATATGGAGGTATGCCTGAACGGAACTCTGTAAAAGCTGGTTTTTCTGCACTCTGGATGTTGTGAGAAAGAATTGATTTGCAAATAGAAGCAATTTTCGCCAAGGAGTCTGCCAGCGGATTCTTTATTTCACAGTTCGAGTTACATGAACACCCACTAGGAGTGATCAGTTGTCAACCGACCACCAGACCCGGACCGAACTTACCCGCCCCTTAGTGTCCCCATCATCAAGTGTCCCCAAGTGCAGTGTCCCCACTATCGTGTTAGATGTCATCAGCGTAAAGTCGGATTCCGCATGTTATTCCCTCAAAAATATCGTTTATGAAAATAACAAATAGTAGAGGACCCAGAGAACTGCCCTGAGGAACGCCAGTGCAAAAATCCAGAACGATGCGTGAAGGCGCCTTGTCAACTATAACAGCAGCAGTTCTCAAAGACAAGTACGAGTCAAGGATTGTTAACAAGAAAGGGGGACGAAACTCAATTTTGACGTTTCAATTTTGCAAAATTGAATGATCAACAAAATCAAATGCCTTGGACAGGTCAATGAACACAGCGTCTGTTGGATTTTTCTGTTCAAAATTGTATGCAATTTCATATATACCTACACTAATTCAATGAGCTGTGTTTCACATGATTTGCGTCGTTGAAAACCGTGTTGGTTTGAATGGATAAGATTATTTGCAGAAACAAAGTCAGATATGAAATTACACAGAAGCTTTTCGAACACCTTTGGAGCAGTAGACACCAGTGATATGGGCCTACAGTTATTGAGGCTGTTTTGATCACCCTTTTTAGGGACAGGACAGATGTTAACTTTCTTCCAGTGGTTATAGTTATTCATTTCTCAACCGATCCAATATTTCAAATGGCAATCGTGAAAATGTACCATCAGATGCGAGTAAGTGATGGATTTCTTTGCATTGATCTCCTGCACACAGTGTTCGAATTTTTGCCTCGTTTTGATGCTGCTCGTTCTTAAAACACAAACCTTTGTTTGTTATAGAAGCTATATGAAGTATCTTGAATCCGTAACTTTCAACATTATATCCCTTCTTTAACAATATCATCTGCTGTTAACGGATAATATGAGGCATACGCATAAAATTACAAAATGATATAATTATTAATCGTCCTCTCATTACATTATAATCGCTATTTATGGATTGGCTGCATAGGCGCATGCCGGATTGTTCGCACTGAAATGAGATATGGATTCCCCTTTTTGCGAAGTAATCTTGTCACCATTTTTGATGCTGGCATGCAAGCCGCAGTGCTCCGCTGCGTTCAAGGCAAACCCCTCCTCAATGGATGCCATGCCAGGGATATCATGCTTGCCGCACAGAGATTGTTATAATTGAATGATAGAAAAAAGAGAGAAATACATTTGATATTTGTATACTCAGACATTCAAAATACGCGGGCCATGGGAGATTTTTGTCAGACTTTTGAAGCACGGGGCCATGTTATTCCCCATCTAGTAAGCGCTGTTAAATGCATTCCTTTATGTAATGTGTTTTGCGGCTAATGCGAAATGGGGAATTACCTACATGGCCCCGTGCTTCAAAAGTCTGACAAAAATCTCCTGTGGACCGCGTATTCAGAATAGCTCCGTATACCTACATTTGATATTTCATAAAAAATCGATATGCAAAAAACAAGGCAACCCCATTACACGATCAGAACTGAAATCTCGGCTTGTAGGTACCCGAATCGACCAGTTCGGCAACGATTGATTTTTTTGGCAGCCGGGGGACAGCATCTGGCCATGCGCACAACAACAATTGAAAACGTTCACATGACCAACGACACATTTAAATATGCTCATTTCATTTCGCCTTCCAGTCTCCAGACAAGCAAAAGGCACAATCCCATTTTAGTCGACTGAAATTTGGTTCTTTTCTTGGCACTTGTGAAATTCGGCACTTTCGAGAATCGAGACTTCGACCACAGCAGTGGGTTCGTTTTGACCAAATGTGCAGGAAATCCTTTTTAATCTTTCCAGCAATAATTGCAGCAAGGTGCAGACAAATGAGAGGCACCTCCGGCGCTGTTGCGCTTGCGCTGCGTGGTCTTGCGCTATACTCGTATTGTCTAACGGGAAATTAAATCACAGCAGCAATGTCGGCTCAGTTGCGTTCGGTGTCATTTTACTGGTTAAGTCATGTTTCCTGCAGTGTTTTTTCCTTGCAGCGTTTTTCTTCCATACGCTGCAAGGAAAAAACGCTGCAGGAAACGCAACTTAACGAGTAAAATGACACCGAACGCAACTGAGCCGATATTGCTGCTGTGATTTAATTTCCCGTTAGACATGGATGTCATAACGTTTTAACTTCGGCTGAAGAAAAACTTCGGCCATGTTGGTGGGCTACTGCGAGAGAGCTGGAAATGTTTTGCAGATAAAGTTTGGTCTTCTTATAAGGTGTCCGTGGGTGCGCTTCACCCATATTTGGATCCTTGAGGCCTGTTTAAATAAATTCATTAATTTTTGTCCTGACCACGGGCCGTCAACAAGCGCCACAGCACGCAACCCCCGCCGAGTTTCTCAATATCTTCAGGGTAGTCTTCCCATGGTAAAACCATGACTGATCATCGAACCAATTCCTGGTTCGAAGATCCAATCAGAGTTGGCCCTTCGCTTCTACACCCAGATCAATTATTTTGCATCAATAATGATAAGAAGTGTCATCTTGCCAACAGACAAGTCGCAAGTTATCAGGGATTTTCAGAAATGCAAATCGGAAATGCGTGAATATTTTAGAAAATTATCTTTATTTCCGGGATATCCGGTTTCGGTTTTCCTTTAGACTGCCGAGTTTTTTTTACCGAGTTTTTTTACTGCATTATTGAACGTGATTTCTTTGAAGGTTCACGTATCATTATCGGGAGCAAAGCCTGAATTCCCTATCTGGAAGCTTGATTTCAGAAATGCAACAACCGCGCAAAATGCATTAGAGAAGAAAGCAAAACTTGAACAATGATGCCGCACAAAGTAATTTGACATAAAAAAGAAATGGGAAAACTCACGATGAGGTGGGTCTTCATCGTCAGGGACTGCCTTGGGTCTGAAGAGGTCCCGATGGTGTGGTAAACAATAGAGTTTACCTTCGTGGCTGTTATATGTGTCAACACTGAAACGGCGTTTAAAGAATAGCAAACAAAAGTGAACAAAAATTGCCGCAAATCCAATTTTTAGAATAACAATTTCAGGAAACGAACAGTTCGAGTGTGCACTCACAAGATTTACTCGAATAGAACATCAATTTAACGATGTCAGAATGTGCAGTCAGTCGTTTACATGAAATATGTGGAACAAGTATAGGGTGCCATGTGGTACATGCAACGTTGACTTTGAGAACTTTTTTTTTATCAGTAACCCTTCAAACGTCATGAATCTGTGCTGGAGAATCCCGAAATCGGAAAATCGACACACCCGTCACTGTAAAAACTTGACCTGGTGCAGAAGGTCGGTTGACCTCCTCTGCCGGGTTGGGCTGGTAGTTTGACGCGTGTAAAGTAGTCAAAGCAGGTTACCAGTGAATTGACCACCTTTTTAGTTTTATATTTTTTGCTTGTTTTTATTCGTTCTTTGTTTGTGCGTTTGTTCAACATCGCTTGTTTCTTTTCGATATAGCGCTCGTGGGAAACGTCACCAACCAGCGCTCCCAAAAAAAGGGAATCGATGGAATGACTCGAGATGGCAGTCCGAAATCGGCGAAGAGTATAACCAAATGCACTATTCCACTGGTCGTTCTGCCATGGTTTTTGACGCTGTTTTTCGATATGAGGGTTGTTCCTTACCAATTGACTCCTGCACCTTTGGTCAGTCATTCCTCCGATGTTGATTGCCCTTTTGAGGATCCGCAACGAAGGAAAGGGCGAGGTGAAATCAATGGGAAATCCCTTTCAGATTATGTTGCGATTCAAGTGCTGTTCCTCACCAATTTCGAAGTTCTGAATTTTCTAAGTTTTACTCCCCTCTTTACTGAACCTATCCAACTAATTTAAATGCTCAACTATAAAGGACTAACGTGAGGGTTTTGTTGCATTCACAACAACGAAAACAGTTCCTATGCCAAATACCACCCTCGGCCTTGACCTGTTCCATTTGAAAAACTAGCTTTCCACATTCGCGACACGATGAGGGATTTGAGCCGTCTTCTTCAGCAGCCTGCAAATGTATAGAAACAACAACATTATTACGTAACTGGGTCGAAGCTTTATCTGCTCAATACAACAAGGCGACAAAGGAAAATCATGAACTGGAAAAAATATGAAACTGTATGTAAACGGTTTGCTTCGCCGACTCCTTTAACCTTCACCACCTACTCTTCACACTGTCCCTTCGGGCATTCGATATCCACCACAACCAAACGACATGCCGAACTGTATTGCATTCTACGTAAATGCTCTTTAACACCATCGCTGGTAAAAGCGGACGTTCTTTGTGGTCAAGAGAATATCTCTACGCCGTTTGTTAGTGATGTATAGTTCCGCCAAACCAAGATTTTACAAATTAGAAATTGCATCAAGTTTCCTCTTATTCGGGCGAAATTCAGGCGGGGTGCACGCCAATCTAATGTCATCTGAGAAAGCTGCATGACATTAGGTGGGCCGTGCACCCCGCCTGAATTTCCCCCGAATAAGAGGAAACTTGATGCAATTTCTAATTTGTAAAATTTCAATCTTGGTTTGGCGGAACATATATACTTATACAACGTTTTGCCTCACCCTGCTGTACTTGACTTGCCGTGGTGTAAGCGAGACGACACATATTTCAGCCACAACAATACACACGTTATAAAACCAACATAAAAATATATTCATGGCGGGCGAAGTTCCATCAACAGTTTTTTGTGTTTTCTTGAATTCTAAATCGAATTGGCATTATAACCTCGTTGAACTGTCTCTGGATTTTGGCTGCATCATTTGACCGCACGTGAATGTGAGCTTTCTTGCTTAGACCTTCGAATTTGCTGAAACTTGACCGCTGGAAAAGAACAAAATACAAAATGCTGAGCAGATAAAAAAAACCAGGAACATTAATTTGGAATCTTGAACAGTTGAAAACCGTTGGTTTTCTTATTTTCAAGCACATTGGTTAAAGCGCTCTGCACATTATTATCTTTCTGTCATCCTATGGTTTTTGTTTCTCATCCAAAATGAGTGGCTCATAAAGTCAGAAGATAATTTGAAAATGCGTTTTTCTTTTAGTGGAACCCGTTAACGTAACGGAACGAAAAATAACGTAACGCAACGCAACGGAAGAAAAACCCGATGGAGTGATCCCCGTTTCACACGTAAAAATAACAGCAAATTGGAAAAAATAATGAACTAAACGTCAAATTTCATTGTCATTCAATAGTCATGCGGGCTAACGTAATTCCAAGAAAAAATTAACTAATAAACGAGTTTCCTGCTGAAATGGCTGAAAGTCCCAAAATAGAATTGAACTGAAGGCCTGCAGAACCACAATCGATGGAGATCTGAAACAATTCACTAACGGTGGGGACACGATGTCGAGGTATAATTTTCTGCTGCAGCATAAACGTGCCCCTCCCTCACTTTTTTCCGATGCGGTGGGGCAGGGGCAAGTTTATGCCGCAGCAGAAAATTATACCTCGACATCGTGTCCCCACCGTAAGAGGTGCAGTCAATTGTTTTATGGATGGATGATGGGGTATAAACAATGTTTGCGGGCACAATTTCTGGTGACGCGCATGCTAATTTAGTGACGCTTTGAGTCAATCGTAAATTTACAATGACAAACGTAGAAATCCGCCTCGAATCAAGAAAAACTGACCTTGCAACGGTACGAATAATTTAAATTCAATGATATTCTGAGGGCTTAACAATAAAAGTAAGATACTCATATAGCGCATCTCCAGTAAAATATCGCAAGAGAAACCTGGATTTAAGAAAGAAGTGAAATCAGCACCACTGCGCTCTGCGATAAAAGAGAGGTTTCCGGAAATAGTTTGGGGTTTTTCTATGGTCACACAGCCGGAAGCAGCAATGGGGCACCACCAGCATAAAATTGGCAAAAGTTCCAGCAATCAGCACTCAGCAGCAGAGGGTGGCAGAATGAGTTCACAAGTTTTTAGCAGAAAGCCGGGGTTCTCTCACAATGGGGGTGTATTTCCGGTGGCGTGTTTTACCTTGGAGTGCAATGTATGTGGGAGGATTCTGGGTTTCGGTTTAAAGATGGGCCAATCAAATTCGGTCTTTTTCGGTGGTGAAAAGTGATATTGACCAAAAGGAAAATGCTGATGTTGAAGTCATCGAGAACGAGCTCGGACGAATTCTGATATTTCAATTTTGATATCTGCGCGAAACGCAAAGGTAACCATAGCGGCCCACCCAGGTAGGTATATTCTTTCGTACACTGTGTTGGCCAGATTTTGCAGTGTTGACCCTTCGGACAATATGCAGCATACGCGTTTTCCAGAATTGGAATAAAACGATCAAAACACTCACGTTCGAGCGGGCATGGCCGCTGTGATGGAAACAAATTGCCTATTTTGCTACTGCGCTCCAAAAAGCCAAAGTGAAAGTTCAAGTATCTTACCATCGTTATGTTCTCTTTTTCCAGCCCCTTCTTTGACTTCTTCTTCTTTTTCTTTTCCTCTGTCTCTGTGCTGCTTTTATCTTTATCTCGCTTCTTTTTGATCTTTTTCTCCTCTGGGTTGACCTCGCTGGTGACCGCGGAGGGAATTTCCTGAGACTTCATCGCTGACGAGACCGCCGTCTCGCGTTTGGACGACAGTTCCTTGAGCTGTTGACGGGGTGTGCTGTAAGCGGACGAGATCAAGTCGTTCCTTGCTGAAGAGACGTGTTCAGCTTTCACGGTTGGCGTCGCAATTCCTGTTTTTGACGAAGTCACTTCGAACTTGGCCGTGTTTACATGACCTTTGCGATGTTCATTCTGCGAAGGAAAATTGTCAGATTTATAATTTATAAGGTGTATTTTAAGTGTAGAAAAAAACGGCGCTGTTTCCGAAAGTTCCATATTGTGTCCATTGCAACTTGTTACATTATTGCTGTGATAATTCCAAAAAATCGTAGGCGGAATATTGTTTGGAGGGTTGAAGGGTTAATTGAATTGAGACTTTTGGCCGATCATGTATACTTGGTTGCAAAATATTGAGATTTTGATCATTTCATTCGAAAAGAAAAGGCAAAAAACGAGGATTATGCAGCATTTAAAGTGACAAGCTGTTGGGCGCAGAGCAGAAAGCAAAGATCAATCGAGAACATTATGAATTGCACATTTTATTAGAACATCATCTCGGTTTGGGATTAAAACATCCTATATCCTGCATTTTGTGCCGGCAGAGGATCCCAGGTGAGTGAGGCACAATTGGACTGTGAAATTGACAGCACTTTCAAAAAGGAAGCCACACGTTTTTTGTAGCCTGAAAATGTGCTGAAAGAGATGCAGAAAATGATAATTTTAAGTGACTTTGAAGGTGTTTCTCTAGCTGAAAAGTAGGTAGATGAGTTTCTTTGGATTTTTTTTTTTTTTTTTTGGGTTACTTTTGGGATTTTGGAAGGTGTTGCGCAATGAAAAATGTTCGGTGAAAAATCGATCGAAAAAATCGTGACAGTCGCGCTCGGAAAGTTGAAAAGATAAGTTGATTTTTTTCTGGAGAGAAGCTGCACGCTGTCGGAAAGGCAAAATGTGAAAGTCGAACGAAGTCGACAGAGTTTTTCGGTGAGTCAGCTAGAGTCCAGTGTCGCGAAAGCTGAGAATGTGCTTGTACTCTGAGAAAAAATGGGAAAACTTTACCCGGGAAAACTTCACCCTTCAAACACAATATAACCTTCAATATAACCTTCAATATAACCTTCAATATAACCTTTTCCTCAGAGTCAATTTTGAAACGGGGTGTTTGCTGATAATTATCTATAAAGTGAAGTGGTATTTGGAAAACTGAATCGAGGGTTGAGGATGTCGAGGTGAGTGAAGGGCAACGAACTCGAACGCTGGGATTCAGGTTCGATTGTTGTAATCCATTTTTAATGAGAGGAAACTGAATCAATTTATGCGGGAACACTTGGGAAATTCTGGGAGAAACATTTTTTAATTTAATTTTAATTCTTGGGAGTTCCCGATCCCCTCGAAATTGCAGACAATTGAATTTTCAGGAATCAATACAAGTCATGCAAAACAACGTTGTTATCAATGATAAATTTATTAAGGTGATTGGATTTTATCATTGAAAACCAGCAGGGTTAAACTGCGGTTTCATTTTATCAAGATGATTCGTCATGTCGGAGTCAAAACACGTTCAGAAACCGATTTCAGAAAGCCGACCAGTTTTTCGTCTGAGCACTCAAGTTCCTATCGGGCGGGTGAAGGAGTTTTGTTGAGTCATCAGCTGTCGTCCAAAGCCAAAGTGAAGAGGTTGCAACTATTGAGAGATACTCGTATTTCACTGGGATCTCGTGATTCATCATGGTGGTGCCCATTGTTGCCATTTGCGGACGACTCTTTTTGATGAAAATGCCGTTTTTTCAGAATTCGACAAAGCTTTGTTCAGGAACGGAAGAGCTTTTTGCATCGACCAGCGCAGAGCTCGTCATTCATTGCTTCACGAACACATACAAGCCACATTCGTCTTGTGGCTGAAGGCAGTCCTTTTCTCACTTATGTCTCCGAAAAACAACCGCCATTCAAGCCACGATATTATCATTCTTTGATTTAGATGTTAGCTGAACCAAAAGAACTGTTAGTCATATCACAATTACACGTAACAGCAACAGGCGTGAAGGTATTGAGGTTATCGCTGCGGGGTGGACTTCAGTCTCCCTATTTGGGAATCAACGTGGAGTGCACTTTGGCTGCAGCTGTCACACACCGACATGAACTCTGTTAGTCGGGCTATGGTTGATGGTTAATTCCAATTCGCATGCTTGCTCGCATGTCAAACTTATTTTCAACACAGTCACTTACTGATATCGATGATGTGCTTTTTGGCTTAATTATTGATGCAGCTTCTGCCATTCCCTGCGAATTATAGTAAAACTAAATTAACATTAATTGTCGAGTTTGACAACGTGCTGAACCACGGACAAATGGTGCCTTCCTTTTCAGTTCAGGCGATCATTAGGGAAGATTATCGGCAACGAATGCAAAACGTGTCAATGGAATTGAAAGGCAGCTAAAACTTACCGGTAACTTTTCACCCATACACAAACACAAAATTGAACAAAAATTCCGGGTTTAATTTCGTGGCGCACGTGCCTTCCTCCGTCAGCGCGGGTCATTTGCCATTTTCCCATGGGGCCTCCACGGTCCACCTGAACCTTTGTCGCCAGATCTGGTAACCGACTGTTGTTAAAATAATCGACTGTGATGTCGCACTGCGACGGATGGGAAATGGCCGAAGCGCAGGAACCCAACGTGGTAAATTCTCGAATTAAAAAATGCAAAAGCAGCGCAGTTTTGCCACTACGTACAAAAGAAAAAACGAATCAGCTGATTGAGGATGCGTCAGCACTAACGCATTTGGGCCGTGCCAATAAAAATGAAACACAACCTCGAAATTTCGACTTTGCACATCAAAATTTCGAATTTTTAACAGGAAATTTCGAATTAAAGAAAAAAAAACGACTTATAAATTCGGAGTTTCGCCATTGCAGCTTGAAATTTTGAAGCCGAAACTCGCAATGTTCCGTCGTCTTTTTACGCCACTGGTTTGATTTTTGATTGAGACGCCATTCCCAACAAATGTAAATGTTAAGTTCCACTTTTTTTGTCAATGAGAAAATGCTCAGAATTAGAAAATATAGGTAAAGATTTGTTAGGAAGATTGGGATGTAAGGATATAAAACAAAAATAACAAATAACTGTAAAATAAATACGTAGGCCTATACATTGCAGATGATAAAAATATACTCGTCAAAAGCAGGCTACAGTTTAAGTCCGGTTTGATTTTCTGTTCCTCTTTTTCTCTTTTTTTTATTCACGTGAAACAAGTGCGGATTTGCCCCGATTCTTGAAGACAAATAAAATGCGCGGTTCAACACGGACTGAGAAAAGAGGTCACATAACAAATGAATCATGCGATTCGGGTTCGTTCGCAGCGGGTGGATGGACGAGTGGATTTCATCATGTCAGCTGTCATGATCTCGCTTGCATCGGAAAGATGGAAAGATCTTGAAGGGAGAAACGCTAACTCCGAGTTGTGAGGCAAATTCCGCAAATTTCGCGTCTGTCATGGATTATCATCAATTTTGGATTGTTATTATTTCCTTGCAAAACTACTCGTATTTTATTTTTTGCCCGTTACACAGCAGTCAAATTCCTTCTTATGTCCAACAGAGACAGATCAGAAATCGTTAACTTACCGGAATGCGCCTGTTTTATTGGATGGAATCGTACGTACTAATTTTAGGATCGAGAAAAACTTATGAAGCACAGTTTAACAAATTGGCCAACTCAGAAAATACCAGAAATTCTGTTCAACAAAGTCGAGCACTGTTCTGTTAAGAAAAGCAAATGTGAAACGAAAGTCAGAATGAAACGCAGAAGGAAACGCCGTGGATCCTGACCCACGAAGCATGAGAAAAAATTCTTTCAAATAATGCCACGAGTTCAGACGCATGAGATAAAACAGACGACTGAATGCGAACGGACATGCATATCTGAGAGTGCGAGTAGCCGAATCAACAGTGCGAACCCGCTGAAGATTTTTAGTGCAGAAAGCAGGGAAGAGTAACAAACCGACCGAAAGGTAAACGATTCAACTCCGCATTCCAAGGTTCACACACTATTTCTGTCGCTTCAAAGTGGGCCTATACTCGTACTTGTGCGCTTCTGCCGGGCGCGGTTTTCGCACTGCCTTCCAGAAACCACTGCAGCAAAGAATAGACAGAAATAGAGTGATCCAAGATGTTTGTTCGAATACGCGGCAGAGAGGCGGCTAACCTCTCTGGTTCTCAGAAAGACAACCCGAGACAACGAAAAAATGTGAAACGTTTCTCCTCATTTTTCAAAAGGTGGCAAGCAAATACCTTACAGCGAAAGTATCATGCACTCTAAGTCTTTCCCAACTCCCCAAGTCTTGAAGGCATCAACAAATGCTTCTAGTTTTTCAACATCTGCACTTCAGCAGATGAAATTGTAAGTTGACTCATTGGACACACTCACATCACATAACGCATATTGTCATCACACTTCAACCCTGCAGACACATCACGTTGTGAAAATGCTCTATATTTTTGTTGGAAACCAAAAGCGAACAGACCCATAATATTTTGGGTTTTCCCGAATCCCAATATTTTCCAAAAAATTGACTGGTCGGGCTGTAACTCCATCAGGCGAGATCGCAACCGTCACGGCGGTGGTCTTGAGATCAAAAAAAAAACTTTAAACTTGTGTAAGGTTTTCGGGGTGTTCCCCAGGGCTTCTTTTCGCCCACATCAACCCATTCATACTTTGCGCCTTACTCTGGCGCCATTCACACCAATCATTCACCATACCCACACTGGTGTTCGGTACCCCTGTATGTATCTGTGGCTTTATTATGTTTCTGTGACTTGCCGCCACTCTTGGACGGACTAAGTGTTCTTTAACGTGCACATGGTGAATTGCACACGGGACCACCTTCTTAAAGTCCCTTCCGAAGGACTAGAAGACTTGCCACTAAGTCTCCCTTTCTATCACTGCAGCCAGAATGGCGCATGACCCAACCCACAAATTCCGACTGTGGCGGGAATCGAACCCACAACCTTCGGATTTGGAGTCAGACCAGCGAACCAACTGAGCCACTGTGACAGACATCATGTCATCCAGCCATCATGTCATCTCAGCATGTCGTCTGCAATCGCGTTCATTCTGTTGTGTCTTGCGAGTTTTGAATCTGCAAAACCGCGGTTCCCCCTGCAGACTTTTCCTGGTGGCAATGTCGTCAAAAACAGAAAATGTGGATAATTTGAGGTCCTTGACTCTTAGCTGTCGGCCCTCAACTTGCCCTCTGACATGCAAAAGAATATGCTTTTATCGGTGGCCTCACTCAACCTCCCCTCGGTCTCCTGGAATTCTCGGTCATTTCTGACCAATGCTGCTCCATCGCCTTCAGATCAGGCCGCGATAAAACCTTGTTACTATTATAAGTGCGACCTGGTTGAGCTTGTCTAAGCTCCAAGACGGGCTAGATTATCTATTTTATGGTTTAGTCTGTCTGTCCGTCTCTCTTTCCATCTCTCCCTCTTTTCCTCTATATTTATTTCTTTGATTCTATTGATTCCCGAATTGTGTTGTTTGTAAATTGAAACCATTTCACTGGTTTGATACCGAATTGTAAAATGTTTACTGACATGTATTGATACGAGGCTGATGCTCCTAAATACGGAACATTTCTATTCTATTCTGTGACTGTTTTTCCTGAGAGTCAATTTTCCTAACTGTCAATTTAAATTGACAGGAAAACCAAACTGCAACGAATCTGCGTGCGATGCGCTATGACATCGCACATTCACATTCCTTGAGGCAAAAAGGAAATTCAGGAACGAGCCAGTTTTGCGGTGTGATTGCAACAAGCTGTGCAACAACAAAATCAGCCCTTGAAGGCAGTGGCACATTTAGGAAACTGAGGCAGTTCCCCAAATGAGCCACTGCCTCTAACGTCTGATTTACTTGTAGCACATCTCTCATTTTTGGAGAATACATGTTTCATTGTAAACTGAAATGACAATGTCCAATGTTCGGACTTCCCATTTCAGAGATGTGACACCCTTCAGTTTCTCAAATGTGACACTGCCTCTAAGGGCTGATTTACTTGTTGCACATCTCTCATTTTAGGAGAATACGTTTCTCATTGAAACTGAAGTGACAATGTCCAATGTTCACACTTCCCATTTCAGCTGAGATATGTCACCCCACAGTTTCCCAAATGTGCCACTGCCTCTCTTGTTGCACATCTCTCATTTTTGGAGAATACGTTTCTCTTGTATAACTTACGTGACAATGTCCCATGTTCAGCTTCCCATTTCAGAGATATGACACCCCACAGTTTCCCAAATGTGCCACTGCCTTTCTTGTTGCACATCTCTCAGTTTTGGTGAAGTGACAATGTCTAATGTTCAAACTTCCCATTTCAGCTGAGACATGACACCACACAGTTTCTCAAATGTGCCAGCGCCTCCAAGGGTTGATTTACTTGTTGCATATCTCTCAGTTTTGGAAAATACGTTTCGCATTGTAACAGGAGAGACAATGTCCAATGTTCATAGTTCCCATTTCAGAGATATGACACCCCTCAGTTTCCCAAATGTGCCACTGCCTCAAAGGGCTGATTTACTTGTTGCACATCTCTCATTTTAGGAGAATACGTTTCTCATTGAAACTGAAGTGACAATGTCCAATGTTCACACTTCCCATTTCAGCTGAGATATGTCACCCCACAGTTTCCTAAATGTAACACTGCCTCTCAAGAGCCGATTTCAGGGTTCCCATTCAAATTCAATTTTTTTCCAAAACAAGGACAAATTGGAGAAATGAGGACAAAAAACAAAACAGTTGCCACAAAATGTGATTAGTTTTTTTTTGGAATTCCAGGAGATCTGGGCACACCCCAGTTGGGGGGTGGAGACTATGTTCCCGATGTCCTTTTTGCTGGCAGATCTCCGACCTCATTTTTGGGGTGTGTAGGCTGCCTAATTCACCCATTCTGGTCATTTTTCGGCTGCCGTCGTTTTTTGCTCTTCGTAAATCATGCTTCAAATGTTTTAGGGCACATTTGTCCAACTTGATATGAGACAGACCCATTGTGCACAAAAGCTCAAACAAATTTTTTAATCTGCGGAAATCTGGATGTTCCAACAGCTGGGTCCTTCTCTGTACAAGAATGAGGAAAAAGGAAACACCCCAGTTCACCGTACTCACCATTAAATAATTATTGCTAGTTGGAAAAATCTTTTGCATGACTGCACAATGGTTGGATTGTTTGATTCACATATTTACGTGGGCTGTACCACCAGAATTAATGGAAGTTGCATCCTCAAATGCCTTTGGGCGCAAGTTTAATCAATTTCACCTCTTAAAATCACTGGAGGCATTCTTCCTTGACATCGATGCAAATTTCCACCCTTCTCATGCAACTGTCAGATGTTCCACGTTGTTCCAAAGCGGGCTCTTTTTTGCCTCTGAATTTATGCTTTTGACCAGGGCTGGTCAGAGGAAATTTACAGTCCTGACATTGCCCATTTGAATTTTGTAAAAAAGGCGAGCGTTGTACAAGCCGAGGTCAGGTGTACCTGTGAATGCCTTGTGAGAACCATCTTTCTCTTCTGCAGGGCATCCCAAAATTTCTGGATTTTATGATGGCGATATTTTCATTGGAGCATTTTTCATTGATTCTGCGAGCCGACTGAGCCATTCTGATACCGTTTTTAGAAAATTCCTTTCAACCAAGAATACTTCAGATCATGTCAGCAGACAGAAGGATGTTTGGGGCTGAATCGCAGGTGCAGTTGTTCTGTCGTCATCTTCCACTGCCTCTTTGCACCACCCATTTTTCGGTCGTTCAAAACCTGACTTTTAGCTTGCGCTTGAGGGTCATTTTTGAACCACCCTGTAACACAGGAAAATTGTTGAATTGTTAAAACACCAGTGGAAAATGAGCGACACTGGCCACCATATACTGCCTCCGAAATGGCAGGATTTTGAGTCTATGCCATTGAATTGTTTGAACTGTTTTTCCACCTTTGAAAATCCTTGCTTTTTCTTTAGAGCACAAAACACATTGAATTCAAGCATCTCTATACTGAGTATCAGAAGGCTGATAAAGTTGTCCTTTGGCACAAATGTCCATCATAGATGGACATTTGGCAAACCAAAATTTGCCAAAACCGCATGCAGAATACCAAGACTGAGCCAACTTCCATTAATTCTGGTACAAATGATGATGCTATGTAAAAGATATTTTTCATCAGAGTCCCAAGCTCACAGGTACGCAGATCAGACTGGTCTTGACTCACTACCATCACCTGCCAGCATTCGCTTTGCAGAATAATTGTCATTTATTCACTCCTCCCACACCACACCACAGGCTATCCTTGCCTGTTGACATCCTCGAAGAAATGTCACTTGAATTGAAAACTAAATAGTTTAGGGCCTCCCTTGTCAATGTTTCTCCTTTCTGATCTCATCAATCAACTGATCCAATTGCCCAACTGCGAAACTCTCAGTAATAATTCTAATCCCAATTTGTGAAGCAATGTTTCAGCGGCCCATGGAAGAAGAGTGTCGCCACCGATGTGCATTGCCCTGGCTCACTCACTGGGTGAACCGGTGAGATGCTGATGTAGCCACTGACAAAACTTTTTATGTCCTTAACCTGTTTAATGGCATCGGAATTCAATCAATGCTCGAGTTTAGATTTAAACCATACCATTGCAATGGTTGTTTAACTGTTTCTGGAATTAGTTGTCTGAATGATTTTTAGAGGTTCCAGCATTTTGTGATGGTCTCAAATAGTTTGTTGAGGCTTGTGTTCGAAGTCAGGGAAATTTCCCAATTTTCCCGGGAATTTTCCCATTGGGAAATTTCCTGGGAAAATTTGGAATTTTCCCATTTTTTCCGGGAAAATTGGAAATATTGCTGGAAAAATTATGTGGATATTTTCCGTGTAAGTTGGGAAATTTACAGAACAAATCCAATATATTTTGCTGCTAGGACAGCGGGATGGTGATGTCGGATGACAGTGGCATCCCCTGTGATACCAGCCACTGATAATTAATGGTGCCAGTGACTGATAATACTCGCAAACACAGTGTGTTTCAAAAGTCACTTAGCAGATGCGTTTTATTTGTCTGTTCTCAAAAATGTTCATTTTCCATCTCTCCCACAGACTGCATCCATTTTTAGGTCAATTCTGAGCCCGCTGTTGACATCGTTCTGACCATTGAGCAACGCGTGGAGCTCATTTTAATTGTTGGTGAGCATCACCATACTTTGATTTCATGAAATTCTGAAGAAGTTTCGTACCACTGGGAGCATGGCAGATGCGCCACAATCGGGGAGGCCAAAAACTGCGACGGATGAAGATATGGCCACCACCACTCAAGGAAAAAATACCATGGCTACAAATGCCAGCTAATACACGGTCTGGACGAGGAGGACCACACCACCCGACGACTAGCATTTGCAGAATGGGGCATCGAGACAGTAGACAATGGGCAACTCATCGCCCGAGACATCATTTTTGGCGACAAGGCGATATTTCATTTGAACGGCACTATCAACCGGCACAACTGCCGCTATTACAGCAGGGAAAATCCCTACTGGAGTCAAGAACAGCACTTTCAACATGACCCACGAATCATGGTGTGGGGCGGAATCATAGCCTAGGTGACTAGGCCATCGGCCCCTTCTTTTTAGATGACACAAGTCACTGGGGCAACGTACCTGCAGAAATTATCCCAGCTTGCCAAGCACAGATCGATGAGTGCCGGATCTGGTTTCTCCAAGATGGCGCGCCCGCTCACTTTGCACGCCTTGTTCGGCAGTACCTCGACGACCATTTCCCCGCAAGATGGATTGGCCGCGGAGGGCCGGCTGATTGGCCGCCCAGGTCTCCTGACCGAAACCCCCTTGACTTCTTCCTGTGGGGTCATGCAAAGTCCACGGTGTACAACACCCCGCAGACACTGGAGGCGCTGTGGGCTAATATTGTTTCTTGCTTCCGGGATATTACTCCCCTGATGCTGCAGAACGTCCATGAAGAATGGTATAGGCGCCTACAGCATTGTATCGTCGCGGAAGGTCACCAATTTGAGCACAAAATCTAGGAGACCGGTTCGTGCCATTTGCTAATTTACTTGAAACACCCTGTATATTACATACATAAATACCTAGGCATTCACAATAATTGGTACCTATGCATGATATGATTAAAAAGTGCATGCAACCATTAAACAGCCATCGGAGCAAGTTTTCAGCATAGTTTAATGCAGTTGCAAGAACTGCATTAAAAACCGTTCGTTGCAACTCCTGTTATGGTATATGCAGCCTCAAAGCACAATTTTGCAACAGCTACCCTGCCATGCCGATGCTATTGTGAATTCAATGAAAATGGGCAGGCTGACGTCGTCCAATTAGTCAATTACTCAACTCACTAGATGGGTCAATTATCAAATCAAGACCACTTTGCGAGTCAAAATAAAAATAGAAGTCATTTACCTAACGTGTTTTTTTTTTGTTTTTTCTTTTGGAACAGACATTGGTGTGACCTGCTGCTTTTTTGTTGACTTGTTGCGTGTGCCGGTCCACAGTCGGTTCACGGACGTTGTAGATTGTGGGAGCATAATAAATCCACCCGCCATTATTTGGTACTGTTACTTTTCCAAACGCAGTGTTCGATGATAGATAAGCAGAAGCATTTCATGGTGGCAACATACCTTTTTGGGTTGAAAAATGCATTTTTTTGATTTCTAGCTTATGTTATTCTTCAGTGTTTCCTGATCATTTTGCTGCAAATTTCAGGTCGATAGCATGAGTACTTTTGGAGACATCGCAATTTATATCCGAAGTGGCAATGACGAAAAATCACATTTTACGGAAAAAGTGAATGATCGATCATTTTAAGATTTTACAAATTGCAAAACTTTATCGCGAATTGCCGCAATTGACATTTTTGGATCTTTATGTACCTTTTTCTTGAGAACTACTCGTACGATAAGGCTGAAATTTCACGTTCTTATGTGTTTTGACCCCACAAACACACTGATGTTCTCAGAATCCCTTAATTTTTAATTATAGTTAGGCTGCAGACAAGGTGGACAGATTTTTTTATGACCGCTGATTCAAAAAATTGCTTGCCAGAGGCTCTAAATCCCTCCGATAGTTGAATAGAGTTATAAAAATGCATCAGCATAGTTAAGGAACAATTCTAGTTCAGATGAGACTTAGTAATCGACATTCATGCTTACGTGAGTCAAGAAAAAGGAACATACGAGTACGTACTGGAAAGTATTTCACTGCTGCACACTGAGAATGGGTGCATTGGTGGGGTTCATACTTTGCATGGCCTTTGGTCCAAGTATTGACAAATGGTATGCATAATTTCATCAATTTATCTTCACCCTTCTCTTGCAATGACAAAAACAACAAGCGGAACCCAAAAAGGTACATTACCACTTTAAACAATTTCCAATTTTCGACTCAACGCTTCAGAAATTGCCTGGGAAATTTCCCAAAATGGGAAAATCTGAACAGCAGAGTCGAAAATTCCTCATTTTTGGGAAAATTCAGAATTTTCCCGGGAAAATTCGGAATTTCCCAATTTTCCCAAAAATGGGAAATTTCCCAGGAAATTTCCCAAGTTGAATTTTCCCGGGAAATTTCGAACACTAGTTGAGGCCACTCGATAGGTGGAGGGATGTCGCCAGTTTGCAATGCTGCTCAATTGTCTCATTTGATTGGTTGAAATACGAAGGGCATTCAAAAAGTTTTGAGCCTAACAAGAAAAGAGGCATTTTTGGGTAATTTTGATGCCTTGCCATTAAAGTTTGGTTCTTTATTGATCTTCCTGCTAATTTTCAGGTTGAACCGTTACTGATTTTTCATTTTATGGCCATTTCAAAAAGAGCTCCTGAAAATCAGAATTTGACGAAAACGACAAATGAGAAAAAACAACTTTTTGGTCGAAGATCAATTTTGGTTAAATTTCCAAAGTGCATTTGGAGTTCAAACTTTTTCGAACTCGCTCGGAAAGTGGTGAGAGTTCTAGTGAATCATCCCCTGGGCAATAATGCTGCCAAAGGCAACATGCATTCGGCCTTTGACAAAAATGCACCTTTTGTCAAAAAAGCTGTTTTTTGTCATTTGCAATTTTTGTCAGTTTCTGACTTTCAGGAGCTCTTTTTGAAATGGCCATAAAATAAAAAATCAATAATGGTTCAAATTAAAAATTTGCAGGAAGTTCTATAAAGAACCAAACTTCAATGTCAAGGCATCAAACGCACCCAAAAATGCCTCTTTCCCTGTTAGGCTCAAAACTTTATGAATGACCCCCGTATTTGATTTGCCATTTTCCGAATGAGAACGTTTTCAGGAAAAGGGTTGTTGAAATGACACTGTTGGGGAAGCGTTTTTGGGCAAACAGTGTTAAGTGCATTTGTGGAATCAGCATTCAAAACTATACATTCTGGCAAGGTAAAATGCATCCAGTGACATCTGTCTGTGTGAATTGGATAAATGAATGAAGTGAGTCATTTCCATTATTACATGCCTGAATTCTGATGTATTTGAAATTTCGTGACAGAACATGTTTTGACTCATTCATGGCATGCTTTCGAAACCCATAAACATTCTGTTGGATATGTTAAATTGCCACTTTTGCATTTTTCTTTCAATGTGGACTTGTTTGCCAAATAACATAGGTGACACAAAACTCGTAAAATACGATAGCAACTTTGCAGATCAATAGAACAGTGCAACGGGTGCAAAATTGTAGAATACGGAAATGACAAAAACCTCAATACTGAACACACAGACAATGAAGAAAGCCAGTTTGTTTTGTTGCCACTGTGAAATTTCAAAAATGTCGCTCACTCCAATTGACCAATAAAAAGGTTGGTAGCGATGAAACACAAGAAAATGAAATTCTGCTCAATAATTGTTTACCCAAGCACGATCAGTCTTGCTTGCATGTGTTTTGCTTTTTTACATCCCAAAATGTGGCCGGCCGGAGCAAATAGATCCACGCCTTCCTTAGATTTGAACATTTTCTCAATTTGGATTCAAAAATTTGCGTTAATTGAATCGATCGTTTGGCCTGTAATGTGTTTCTGAGAAAAATAGGTGAAAAAGTGTTTCAAAACCCTTTTTCCAGCAATGAAGAACTTTTGTGTTTCTGTGAAAATGGGCTTTGTTTTTGCTACTGATGTCTTGGAATGATTGGTGCATGTGCATAGGATGCACCCAGATGGGTTTTTGGCTGCGGAAGATTCAATTACAAATAAGCTTACTTGCTGTTTTACACTTACTTGACTTACTGCCGGGAGTCTTTGAACATTGGAGAAATTCAAACGGAGGCATGGCCAAATCCAGTTCAGTGTTACTCAAGTGAAGTGTTTCCGGCGTCCGTTTGATGCGCATGATGAATTAAATGAAACTCACAACTTGTTGTGAGTTTCATATTGTACGGTTACGTACAAGGTTGAGCTGGCATTTTGATGTACAACACAGTACTTTTCCGGCGACAATTCGGCAGCCATTATTCAGAGCAAATTTGCAGGGCTTCCTGTCAATTTGGCTCTCAATTTGGCGCTAGCCAAATTCTTAAACTCACTTGTTGGGCAGTTTATGCAGACTCAAGCAATACCATAAGACGGCACTTTATTTAAAAGGCAAAAGTTAACGAATAAGATTTGTGGCGTGGTGCCGCCGGAAAAGGTCTTGTACGTGGCATCTTTCCAGAGCAGCACAGCCAGCAGGGCTTAATTTCACCCTCCCCTCTTCCTGTGCTGCTGACGTGTATCAATTTGAGTTGTCAGAGAATTGGTTGCCGTCAGTTTTTGGGTAACTTTCCAGACACGGCTTTTTGCATAAAAGGTTCTCCCCGAATTATGTTAGGGTTCACTTCCATCGCTCAAGTTACCACAAAAGTCTCCTGCTGTGTTGGGTGCTTGCTTCATTTTCTTGATCCGGTGTAATTTTGTCAACACCCGTCAGTCAACGTCCACCACTTGTCAAGCGTCTTCAGTCATCTTCGCTGTCACCTTGTTTTCATCATAGTTTGGCGGGTTAGTTAGTTTAGTTCTTCTGATAAGTTTAATGGCAGCAAGTCGTGTCAGTCCTGTAAAAGAGCGTCTGTCCTAAGAGATGCAATAAACACTTATTTACTTTAGGTTGAAAATGATAACCACTCGTGTCCGACTCTTCAATTACCTGTGCAAATTTATCAGTGTGAGATTTTAACAGTTTCGACATAGCGAATCTCAATGGCAGTGAACCCGATGGTTGGTTGGTAAACGAATTCGTGATACGCTGGTATTTCCCTGTCCCTTCCAGAGTGCTGTTCAGTTATTTTCATGTCCAGAGTGCTTTATTTCGTGTTTGTCGGTTCGGCCAAATATGGGTGCCTCAGCTAACAGTAATTCGAGATAAGTGGTAAAGATTCGTGCTGGCGAATCACATGGTAGTCAGTTGTCCGTGCTCGCTGATTGACCCAGATATTGGCCTGAACTTGCATGACACATGGGAACCAATTGCAGTGAGAAATGTCAGATTGAGTTCTCCCCTATCTGGTAAGTACGTGGCACCTGATGGCACACATGACCATATTCCAGTGTTGCCAGAGCACATTTCTAAAAAAAAACATGAATCCGCCCAAAAAAAAACATAAAAAACGGACTGTCTGGAAGGGGCGATATTGCATGACGGGTGCAGGGGGTCGGGGGCGGCAGCCCCCCAGCATAGAGGGGTCTGGGGGGAAGATGCCCCCAGCGGGGGTCCAGGGGGCAGAGCCCCTGGCAGGGGGTTTGGGGGACACCGTCCCCCAAAAGCTTTTTCAAAAATTATGGGTCTCCAGGTGGCACGTCACGGCACTTTCAAACCGCATTTTCTTGTCTGGAGTTTCTGCAGTTGAATTTGGTAGAGCAGGGCAAAAATACCATCACTCTCACATTATCAATTTTTTTGTCGCGAGCCACTTCCACCAAACGAAAAAAAGTAAGAGGAAGACCAAAGTAGGTATAGCAGGATTTTTGGGGATGTGTGTCAGACTTGGAGTCAAAAGTTCTTAAGGGGCAGGCACGACATCAATGGGTGTGAAGTCCTGCAGCGGGATAAAAGGGGGACCGAGACTCCGAGGTTGAGTCTGAGTCATGGGTGCAAAGGTTCTGAAGGGAGGAGGGGCTTTTTTGGCACACCACATTTCAAATGCATCTCCATTAGCATCCATGTCCTTCTCCCATTCAAGTTTTTTTGGGAGAAGACATGAGCAACCTTGAAAAAAAAAAATCCTAAACTCCTTTTAAAATAGTTTATTGTTATGGAGGGCATGAATTACTTTATCCTTGTGTGGTCGTTGCTTTCCATTTTCTTGCATTTGTACAGAGTTCGTAGGGTAATGTTAGCTACTTTTTAAGGAAATTTGTCTCAATTTGTGCACCAGCTCCGAGCCCATAACAGCATTCCTGACGCAGAACTTTAACTGCAGACAATCAGGTGCCTGAACCAAGAAGAAACACCAAATCACCTTCCGGATTTTGCATGCAGAAACTGAATTGATTATTTTCAGACAAACAACTCAATTTATTACCATGACATTTCCTCAGTTTCATCATTAGAAAATAAAAAAAAAAAACATAAAAACACAAAAAGTGATGCCAAGATATTTCCAAATGAGAAAAAAAAAACAAAAAAACACACTTTTCCCAAAAAAACTACAGAAAAAAACACTTTTTCTGATTTTGAAAAAAAAAACAATAAAAAAACAAAAAAACACTTTCTGGCAACACTGCCATATTCCCGTACCAGTCGGAGATCCCATTATTCCCGTACAATATTCGTGTCATATTCTGCACTATGGAAATTGTTCGTTCGATTATGGCATATTCAGACCTAACGAAAAAATGAACACCAGCGCTTGAAAGCTCACGGCAGGTGGTTGTACCTGCCTTGATATTATTAACAATTCAGAAAAGGCACACACGTCAATCATTCAGTTCGAATGCTTCTCTCTATATAAACAGTGGCCAGCAGTTGGGCAAGCTCATCCCAAATTGGCAGGCTTGAATACATACAAATTTGATTAAAAAAAAAGAACATTGTCAGCACATGAACAACTTTATTGACATGAGGATGAATAACAATTGCATTTACAGTGGGAACAAATTGCCAAAAAGCAGTTTTTCAATATTGAAAGCTGCAAAGAAATATTTCCAGAATAATATTGAAGAATTATTGTAGTCAATGAATGCGACCGGCCAGCAGGCCAAAGCAGCCATTTAATGTCGAGGCAGGCACACATCATTGACTACCACTCCACCTTCCTATGACTGGCAGGGCAAATCATTGACTATGAATCTGCAGACTTGATTTTCAGCTAATGCCCAATGAGTGGTCATTTCAAGTAATCAAATAGCCTTTTTGATACCTGAAATGCAACAAAAATTTAAGTTTAGATAAAAAACCGTGTCAGTAGAATTGGATGCTAAAAATAGCCATAAAGAGAGCCGTAATTTCAAAACCTTTAACTGTACGAGCATTTATGTGCAAGCATTCATGTTGGATGTGTCACCCAAGGTGCACAAGTGTACCTATTCCTCTAAGGAGAGCACTGACTGGGAAATGTGATAAAAAATGTTCCTTCTAATTTGGTAGTTGCATGAACCATGATATCTGTGGGCCAGCGAAATATGCCTAAAAGATGTCATGTGGGCGGTCTTCAAATCCGCTGTTCAAGACCACACAGAGTTCAGAGGCATTCACACCAGGATTTTAGCTCTATTCTTTGCTGGGGTGCTCTTTGGCCTTCCGAATTTTAGATGCAAAGAGAAGAGAGTAGGTACCGTTTTATGGGTGAACTTTGGGCCCCGCACAGTGCACCAAAAATAACACTCTAAAATGATTTTTGGTGACAAATGAATTGAAAAGAAAACAAGCAAAACTGAGATTAGGATCACGGACTCCTATCTATTTTTCCGCCAATTTGAGAACTCGGTCACACAGGTTTAGCTCGATATTCAGGGCAACTTTCTTTGAGCACAGGAAAATGGCAAAACAAAAAAGCAATTTAAAAGCTGCACAGGTTAGATCTTTCGAGTGTTCTGGCCACCACTAAATTGCTGCACTGCAGGATGGCACGACTCCCCTGACTTCATAACCCAGGGTTTCCAGCCATTTCCCAGATCTCAATTCCCTGACTTTTCCAGGTCCGTTGCCAGGAAATCCAGGCCATTTTCTGGCCCGATGTCTCATAAAACTGTCAATTTTCAGGATTGTCCTGATAGAATGCCAAAAATTCCACAGTTTGATGAAAACCATTCATTTTGAAAAAGAAACAAAATATATTTTTGACAAAATTTGGCTCGAATATTCCAAAACAGAGGCTCAAACTGAGGAATTTGATTGGAAAATTCCATTTTGGCATTTCGATTTCCCTTACTTTTCCAGGTTTGGCAGCAAAAGCCCTTTAAATCCCTGACTTTTCCAGGTTCTCCAGGTCGCTGGCAACCCTGTAACCTCTTCCCATTCGCGAAATGGCAAAATCGAAAAACAGTTCCTTTTTCTCTGCTGATACTGCTCTCCGCAAAGTCCATTTCAATTTGGCATATTTCCATTCCTGGACCTTTGGTTCAAAAGTCCCTGCCCAGAACAATCCCTGCTTAAGTCCTTGGAAAGCGGGAAAACCTGAATTGTCTCAGTTGAGAAAGGAGTTGCCCGGGACTTCCCAATGATCCAGAGGCAGAAGTTTTTCTGTAGAACCCAGCTCATAAATATTGTCTCATTTGCTAAATGAAGCAACATACAGCAGGCAATCATGAAAGCTGAAATGGGCACACTGATGTGATGTCGTTATTTTTGCTATCACAACTGTGCACTCTGCTTGAAAATGTGATCAAAAGGATGTCCCAGTTTTCTTTTTGCACTTTTGCTTTTTCATATTTTTTTTTTCGTTTGGTTGTGCATTTCTGGAGTTGGGTGTCTTTGCGATTTTGTAAAGGTCCTTTGCCAATTCCCAGAGACACCCAGCTCCAGACATGCCCAACCAAAAAAGGTACTCATCTGCATGAGAATTCCACTAACAAGAAAAGGTTTATCGTGCACGCTTTGATGAGGTCAATTCGTGATGGAATGGAGATTGGCAGTGTTGCCCGGACGCTTTTTCTGCATGTTTTTTTTTTCTTTGAATGGGTTTTGGTTTTCTTTGTTGTTAACTTGATGAAGCGTTTTTCGCATTTCAGCCCTTTATTGGCAGTGTCCGATACATTTCTACGTGCCTCTTGGCAAGGGGAAGAAGCTGGCTTGCTTTTCTTGACCAAACTGTACCGTCTTGTGGCTGGCCAGGAATACAAACCGGGTGTTTTGGTTAATATCTATTTGTGGTGTTATGTGAAAAGTAGAGAGAAAAATTGAAAATAAATGACGAACTTCAAGTTGCAAAATGAGGCCTCTTTAAATCTTATCGATCAGTGAGCTGCAAAGAAACAGCCATCAATCAGAATGGACAAAGGAACAACATGTGCTAAAGGCACGTAATTATCAACGTCTCACTGTGCCTGCTTTCAAAAAGATGTGACAAGTTAGTGCACGATGGTTGACACAGTGCGTGTAATAGGCCTAAAAAGATGTTTGTTACAAGTTACGTACACAGTGGTCAACACAGTGCATGTAATCTATCACTTCTTCCATGCAAGTTTCAGCAGTCTGCTTCCTGCTGTTGACCCTAGCATTGCACGTTTCCAGCTTCTCCAAGAAAGCTGCACATTTTGCATCTTTGCTGCATTTCTCCTTCAAAACCTCTTGTGGATCCTGAAATCAAAACAGGTCGGAAGGCAGAAAAATGGAATAAGTGGAAACGTCTGGAATCTCCACGTCAAACAGCATGCAAATAGCATGATTGCAAGCAATGGAAACTGAGATAAAGTGCTGAAAAGTAAAAATAGCTCCAAAGTGGTAAAAATGAAAAACAAAAAGTAACGAACAGAAGAGGACTGGACTTGTGGAATTTTAGGGGTAATTTTTGAGAACAGTGCTGGACTGCTGTTGTCACTCATGCCCAAGTAAAAGAGTGTTTCAGTCCTGTACAATAAGAATAGTGTGAACTGATGCAAGTTAAAGAGATTCAGCTTGTGATACCAAGTTGAAGAGTGGGCATTTATTTAACAGGGCATTTATTTAACAAGTTACGTAATTGTCTTTGCTGGAAATGTATAATAAAATACGATTGGCTATGTTTAACATTAATGCTTACAGAAAGTCGCATTGCTAAGTTTACTGAACGGGAAGTATCTATACAGTTTCACTTTATGAACCATCATGTTTCCCTAATGTCAAAAGTTAAAATAGACCTCCCTGCATTGTTGAGAAGTTTACTTTGCTGGAAGTCAATAATATTTGCATCTTCGGTCGGTGCCTAAACCAAGAAACTCATCATCAATTTTCTGCAGCATGCCCTTCAGCACTGGATTTACCCATTAAATTCATTTTTTTATTTCCTGCAATAGCATTTTGATTTTTGCAGGGTTGTTTGGCTCTTCAAAAGAAGGGTTCCAGGCCAAACAGAACATTAGTTCCACTCTACACGCTTGAAAGTTTAATCTTCTGGGTGCAGGAATTATTGGTTACAATGATCGACCATTATTATAACTGCGCTGCAAGTGAAAGTGAGATGTTATCTGACTTGAAACTGGCAGGGAAGAAAAGAGGGTGTCTTGACAAAAAAAATCTTGAAAGGTCGATCAAAATCCCGCTTTGCTTTACTCCGAATTTTCAAATCAGATGTGCACTTAATGACTTCAGTTCCGGCTTGCAATACTTAATTTGGCATCAAATCCAGAGCATTTTATTCTCCCTCTTGCGACCGAAAAGGAACGGCCCTTCAGACTTCCCTGCTTGAAACAAGCAGAACTGGGGTTTAAATTTTTGAAGTTTTAGCCCCTTTTTTTTCCCCATTTTGTTTCGTTTTAACTTTGTGAAGACTTCAAAACAAAAAAATGGAACTCTTGGCAGGAATGTAACCCATTTAATAAGTTTGGTTATTACCGTTTTTTCTTTTCTGTTATTACGCACTATTGAACCAGATATCACATTACTCTTTTACTAACGGCCCTCCGGGGCCATCTAGGGGATAGGGAATCCAATATTGTACGTTTTAAAGAATAAAATGAAAGTTACAGAGTGGTTTATTGTCATAAAGGAAAATACCCTGTTTACCCCCCCGGGTTTTATTGTCCTTAATTTAATTTGGAAATAAGACAGTTGGTAAACGTAAAAACCCAGATTACTGCAAAAGACTTAATCTTGTAGAAAATTAAAAATTCTGGGCATTGGGGTTAAAATGAAAAGGTTTTAAAAATTTTTTGGAAAAAGGAATTCCCCAGACTAACTTCACAAAAGGCTTCCTAACTTAATAACTGCGTGTTTTTTTCTGTTCAGAAGGTTTCAAAAAATCCACCAGGTGGGACCTTTTTTGAGTTAAAGAGACATAATCAAAATTGGTTTTTAAAAAAAAAACCAAATTTTTAAGAGTCTGCTAGGCCCATGCCTCAACCTTCAACTTTGTTTCAATTTCCAGACACAACAAGGTTTATATTCAAGTAGTCCCAAATTTTATTAAGCCTACTTGACATACAAACAGCTATCATACCTGTTTGCATGTACACGGGAAAAAACAACAATGCATCCATACATGCAAAAACTGCAACTGTTCAGATCTAAGTGAAAAATCAATGCTGTGGATATAAAAAGATCCTCTTCAAGAATCAAGGCCAAAATCTGACACCTCCAGAAAGCTTGGTTGCAATCTGGCACTTTAATGTCTACTATTTGCATAAGAATATATGAAACACAAGTTTAGGAGGCAACAGTTAAATGGGAAAAACCCATAAATGGGCACATTAATGGTTCTCCCACTTCACCTGTTCAAATGTTCTTCACCTGAGGTGCATTCTTTTTTTTTTTTGCCAAAACAGTCTGCAATTACAGGAAAGAGCAATGCCACTGGACAATGTAAATAAAATGTTATAAGGTAGGCCTATGTGTGGAAAGTGGTTAAGTCTGAATCACTTGTATCTGCTTGAACAGTAGTGGCGAAATTAATGTACCCATATACATTTAAAAATTGCTAATGCAAGATTTTTGCAAATTTTCTATGCTGTAGAAATAAAAGATACTCTTTTGGCCAATGTCAAAATCTGACACCTCTAGCATGTTTGATTCAAATCTGGTGCTTCAATTTCCGCCACCTGCATAACAATAAAAAGAAACAATAAAAGGAAAGTTTCGGGGAAGACCCATAAATCACAAAAGGTACCTACCTGCTGGTATGAAAACAGATTGTGAAATCACAACAATCTTGAATAAGCCAGTCAAAATTTGGTGATTTCTGGAAAACGTTTCATTCAATCAATCTGACATTGCTAAAAATGATATCGTGGGAGAAATGCACCCCAGAATGATGTGCCACGTTGTTTTAGGTTTCATAGGTACGTTTTATACGTACGTATTATACTGGGGTTTCATACGTGCGTATTATACTACGTATAAAACGTATAAATATACCGTATATGACGTGACGTATAATACGTACCCATCCCTGCCGAAGAGACATGTGTGTGTGCAATTGTGTTTGTTGTGAATCGGCCTCTTCCTGGTCACAAGGTCCGGCTCCACCACGCGGAGCATGGCTTTGTCTGGAGTGCCCAGTGGGCCCTGGAGTTCCCTGTTCAGGGAGATCAGTTATTGCCAGTTTTATCGTTGCCTTGGTGGTCCAGCAAATTGTGTCTCAGGTTCTGCTGTTTGGTCGATCCCTGGCCAGTGTCTGCCTAAAGCAAACTGTCCTAATTTCGGGGTATGCAGGCTGCTGCCAGTAAATTACCTCCCTGTCAGGCAATAGGGCCAGCTGCATCTGCCGGTAAAAAACAAGCATTTGCCAAATGGGGTGGTGCAAAAACAGAGGTATCCAAAATTTTATTCTCCGAAGTCCGAAAGAAGTGTTTTTCAAACAAATTGAATGGGCTTGAAATGCGATTTGACAAAATTAATGCATCCATTTGGGATGGAGAATGTGGGTATACTTGGTTATCCTAAATCTTACAAAAATGAAATTGGAAGTGATTTCAAAATTTCCAAAAAATTTCCTTTTGGGTCTCAACTTGAAGAAAATGAAGAATTGCGACCCTCTGCCTCACCCACAATCCCTATGAACCTGGAGTTAGTCTTCTTCGTTTCCTTATTACCAGTCTAAAAATTGTAGGTTGGACAGGCCTAGGTACCTGAAAAAGGATTCATGCTGAATCAACCACATATCAACAAATTGTACAGGTACTTACGACTAATTCTTCTTCTTCGGGTTCCTGAAATTAAAGAACAGATTTAGATTTTTGTGCAGCAGATAAAAATGTTTGGACAGTGGTAATGCGGACAACAGCCACTCTTTTCATAATGTTTCATTCCAACATACACAGATAGATATAATACTGCAGGTACATAATAGAAAATATTGAAATTTCTATGGTTTCTTGGTACAAAGTGTTTTTGAAATAGTTGGCCTACTTTATTTTTTACATCGTAGTGCCATTCTGAACAAAAATGTAGAATGAATGGCTGTTCAATTGGAAAGATTTCTAATAATTGCTAGATGCACCTATCGTTGAGCAAGCTCAATGATTTGTTGTTGAGGCAAATTGTTGTGGCTAGCTGACTCGCCTGGCGAGAGTCAAGTGCTCATGGCTGCATATTGTTGAGTTTGTTAAGTGTAAAGCATTATCAGCTGGAGACCAGAAAATTCAGATAAAAATGTTACCGAGATCCCTGAATTGTTACGTACCTCAGGGTTAACGGCAAGTTACCAAAGTGTGACTTTTGTTTAGCATTCAACGTTCAGTGTTGAACATCCCAATGATGAATGATGTGCAGGAAAAGTGAATGAACCATGTGCAGAAATGCAAACAAATTCAGAGATTGGATTCAATGAAGAGGCAACAGTTGCATCTGCATTTCCATACAAGCAAAAAATAACAGTAAGCACAGGAGGCAGTTGGAAGCACAGGAAAGCCATTCCGATGTAAGGTGAGAGATCTGATAAAGAGACAGAAACTATTCTGTCACGGTTTCACATCTCTGGGGAATTTCTGAAGACATCTCCATGTTGACGGTGGAAGCATTCCTGACCCAATGGGAATAATCAGCAGCAACACCACAGTCACAACCATGTGGTTGCACACAGCCTTTGTGGCTGGCAACATTCCTGCAATTGCAGCAAATTTCAAGCTCATTTTGAAATTCTAGCCTTTATTATGTGATCTGTCGACCGAAACCAGTGTTTAGGTAGGGCCAGATGGGGTAATTCCGACCACGTTTTGCAAACTTGAACTTCACCGCATTTTCGTGAGAATGGGAAGAAATTCATTTCAAAACCACGAGATGCAATGGGATGTCACATTATTGTCTTGAGAACATTCTGACGAGTGCTCCACTCTATTGCTGCAATAATATGTGGAAAAATTGATGGACGGAATTACCCCAAACTTTTTTCCATTTTTAGACTAACTTGGGGTAATTCTGACCAAGTAGAAGAGTAATTCTGACCATGGCTTTCTCCCTCCTGTAACGGTCTGATGCTGACATGGGTAGTCTTGCAGCATTGTCTGAATTGCCCCACCAGACAGAAAAATTAAGAAAATATCAAAAGAGATAAACAAATGACTGTTCACTTTTTCCTTTGACGGTCATTTCCTTCTTCCTTTGGCAGCCACAAAACAAGAAATTCATGACAATCTTCCAGGATTTTTTTCATATCCTGCCTTTTTCTGCTTGGTCGGAATAACCCTGATTTTTTGTGTCATTCAAAACATTAGGTCGCAATTACCCCAACCAGCCAGTTACATTTACCCCAAAAGCCATTTACCATGGGGCAAATGCTACCAGTAATTTGCCAGAAAAGTGCAGAAGATAGACTTGTTTTGGCACTTTTGAGTGATGAAACAACACCTTCTAACAAAATTCTCGTCAATACAATGTCCCCTGGTCAGAACTTACGATGCTCATTGAAACATATTGGACTGTAGTCCGAAGTGAAAAACACCTCAAATTATTGTGAGATTTTAGTTTCGGTTTTCCAAATTAAATTTTAGCATACCAAATCTCCCTAAAACAAGGCATATTGTTGAAAAAAGTTCAAAGAACATGAAAATATCAAAATATGGGCTTCTGCAAAGTACAGCTAAGAAATCTGGTCTAACGACACTTGCAAGGCGAAGCTGAGAACCGCAGCAAACCCGCATGCAAAAGATTGTGAACAGCCCTGCCGACGCAAAGAGGAAGATCGTTGGCATTCAGCTGACATTTCACGGAGGAACAAATCCAACATGCATCAGGCGTGCTATTTCTCATTTCCTCCCGGCCGAGCCATTTCTAAAACTGAAACAACATTGGAACCGCCTCTGGTCGGAAGCGTGCAGCTGCGTGCACACCGCGAACGAAAAACAAAACCATTCCTCTCAGCCGTGTGTGTTGCGTGTTGCAGTCTTTTTGTCAGGTATCTGTCAACACCAACGATGCGTTTAAGTGTAAGTGGAGAGATGATAATGGACGAAGCAGCTTGTGTCAACAGTCTGGTGGATACTGGATGGGTTCGCCCCTTGGTTGGCAGAAGGAAGAAGTGCGTAATGTAAAGTAAATGAGTAAACGTTCTTTGCAATGTCGAAAATCAAAACTAAATGGATGGGCCGATTTCAACGTTTTCGGTGTCCCCTAAAAGTGCAAAGATTCCTCGAAATTTTCGACAACTGAGCTGTCTATGCAATGGAAAGATATTCATCAAAAGATCGTGCAATGTTGCATGGACGTGCATTTTTCTCAAATTTGGAGAACTTTCGCAAATTTCAGCAAGAGATTTTGGGGCTCAATAGTCATCAAAACATGTGTTTTGTTGTCAATCGAAAGAAAATACATTTACCTATAACTTTCTCACAGGTCGATCGCACCTTACAGCAGAAAAATTTGAATAACAGAACAGCTCACTCTGTTGACAAGGAACATTAAAATATGCAATATTTTTAAAGGTGCACTTCTTTGCCTGTTATGGTTGCACACATTTGCCTGCAAATTCATGGAAATATTCGATTGAGCACATTCCGCGTTTCCTTAGCTATCAAATGAAGTGATGATTGCCTGGATCGGTTAAAAACTTGGCCATGTAGAGCGATTTTTGAAACGATGTTTGCAACGATTGAAACTCATCAAAAAACTCATTCCGTGCCCACCAATAGGTGGTTAGGGCCAAGTCCTCCAATGTCTGCATTTCGAAGTGGTGAGGCCCCGCCCGCCGATCAGTCTGCATGTATGTTTATCTCGTTGGTTTCACCTGTGTGATTGCAGTCGTTTTTAAATCGGAAAAATCCAGAACACAAAAAAGCACTGACTGTCGATATTCAACGCAAGCGAGGCTGGGCCAAAACACATTTTCGCAGGGGTGGCCAACGTTCTCTCTGGCATGACCGACTCCGAGGCGATATTTTTCGCTGTCGTCTTCCCAGATTTCTTAGCTGTACAAGGTCCACAAGTCTATGGTCGGGTTTTCCCCATGGTCGAGTTTACCCCACCTGACCCTAACTACTCTACAGTGTTCAGCAGGCTAGCAGTTTACCCCTCTCCCCAAGTTAACCGTGGGGGGTAACCTCAAATGGAGGGGTAATATACTCATGGGTTATGCTGAAAATACCTCATTTTGCATGCAAATTTTCTACACTGGGGGTTCTCCATCCCCGCATCCCCCACAAGTAGCGCTCTGCAGCTCTTCTGTTTTGCTCATATTTGCTGATGGATGACAATTCTTGCCATGCATGCGTCAGTCAGCAGAAGTTCCACCAAAATGGCGAAATTAAAAAGCAGTCAATACCAAAGTGTGAGACAATCCAGCGAACAAGAGAAGAGCAGACTGTTCCAGTATTATTTGTGGTCAGATGTACTCGCAAATAACCAGTGAGCGATTCTAATGCCACTAAATTTGGGTCTATTTCAACAAATCAATGAACTTACCTCCTGTCCTCCAAGTCTGTTTTCAGCACCCATTGTGATAAATTCTTAAAATTATTCAATATTCTAGCAACACGGAAGTAATGTAGCTCAAATTGGAACAAAACTGAAGAATCTGAAGACCAATAGAAAGAGAGAGAGAGAGAAAAAATATGAGGTGGACTACCAGGACTCTGTGAATTGTGGTTTTTGCCTTGCCTCGAATCAAATTGAGAACACCGACTTCTGAAAAATCTCGAACTCGAATCGAATTCCTGACTTTGCCCCACAAATCGAATAGAATACCATGCTTAAGAGCTCGATTACGAAATAATCGAATAGGTACCTACCGAATAGGAAATAATCGAATACCTACTCGGTGGAATTCAAAAAAAAAAAAATAATTGGCCCTTAGTCAAAGAAATTTGCATAAAGACGGCAAAAAATTTGCACAAAATTCGTTAAAAAAAACTAACAAACTCAATCCTACACTGTTCATGGAGAAGATAAAGTAGTTTTATTTGGTACCTAGCTAGAGCTGTGAGCTACATCCTGAGGAAGATTGAATGACGAGACATCACTGTTTAGCCAAAATAATTTGGCATACCTAATTCCTGAGGAGCCAGCATAGGGCCCACAACCTGGTCACAAAACCGTTATAGGCCTAAATTATTGGCTACACGAATTGCAAAATAAGTGATCATGTGAACGAGTGCAGCTTTCATGTGCTACCTACATTGCAGCATTGCTGTCAACATAGGTAGGCCATAATCTGTTTGAGCCAATCGAAAATTTCATCATAACAATTCAACAAGACAAAGCTTAACAAAGGCTGGTATGTAGACTGAAAAACCGAGGAACCATTAGACATTCCCAAACGCACGGACCTTACGGGGGGACAAAAGACATAACACGGAAGGTGGGGTCTGGGGCGGAGCCGCAGCGGGGTTCCAAGGGACAGAACCTCAGCGGGTTTCTAAGGTGCCTAACCTCTGGTGGGGGGTCTGTGGGGCGGAGCCCCCGAGAAGCTAAGAAATTTTGAAATTTATTAGGCTTCATTTTCGGTGGTGAATTTGTGTTCTCAAGGCCAAAATAATGACGGAGATAGTCACAGTCACTTTCTTAACTTTTTGAGTTCTTCTTGCTCAATTTCTTCTTGAAAATCCCCTGACTTTTCCAGAAAGAAAAAAATTCCCTGACAATTCCAGGTTTTCCAGAATGGTGGTCACCCTGATCTGGCTCTGTATAATTCTGAGCACGAATTTGATGTAAAATTCTTTTAAATCTCTGATTTGAAAATGACAATTTTTTGATACAGTTTTCCACTGGCAGAATGATTGGAAAAACCATAGAAAACAAAACTGTCAAACAAAACATGATTGCTTACTGGCTGGTCCCTTTATTAAGAGAAAAAGAGAGAAACAGGCTGCGACTGCATGCGAGTTTGGAATGGGAGAGAACAGAGAAGAAAAGAAAAGGCAAAGACCAAAGCTGGTCTTGACAGAAGGTAATGATGGGATGGGGATAAGCAGTAGGCCTGCCGATGGCCGCCCGTGGGGGTGATTTCAGAATGGTGAAGGTGAAAGAATGAAGAACACCTACCTACCTATGCAGGTACATGTGATAGATATGTCATCCTTTATGTCATCCATGTGTTTTTGTTAGGAGATTTTAATATTTATGTTACTGGGGCCGAATCTGAGGTTTTCCCCGGAGGGGTTACAAAGACTGGTGGACAGATTTTCATTGCAACAATCTGTGAATTTTGTGACCCGTCCAAGGGGATCACTTTCATCAGATCTTGGGACAACAATTGACCTACTATTCCATTGCCCAAAGTCTGAGCTAATTGATATCCAGCCTGTTGCTAGCCTCAGTGATCATTTGATGATCTATGCCAACTTTATGGTCAGTTGTGCAACTCCTCCACCTTTACCATCAGCCACAGTGCCACGAAGAGCTGGCTTCAACTTTAATAGGTATGATAAAGCTGCTGTTGACAAATTCCTCAACTTTGCTCTTCTCGACTTTGGGGTTGCTGGCATAGCCTTGATGAGCTATGGGATGAGTTTAAATCATTGTGCAGTTTTGTTATCGAGGAGTTTATTCCACGAAACAGGGTATTTAGAGAAAATGGCTTTTCGTTTCCTGTATGGTTTACACCAAATCTCAGATTAAAATATCTTCATCTTCAAAAAACATTTCAAAACTGTCTGGTTGATTCAAGCCTCCTCTCTCAATATCCCTCTGCTTTGAAGAACTACCAGCGTGATCTCACTTCTGCTGAAAGAAAATTCGTAAGAGGCTTGGCTGTAAATGATGTGATTACAACCAAGCAGTTTTGGAGGTTTCACCATGCCAAGACTGCATCTGCTGTGTGGCCCCTGATGGTGCGTACTTAAACATCTCTGCTTGTTTTGCTGAAAAGGTTTGTGAGCACATGAACGTTGCTGCCAATCCTCTTGCGATCTCAGCGTGCCATCAAACTCCTGAAAGGTTTTTGAGGGATGCTGATGTAATTTCTGAAAAGTCATTGCTTGGTGCTTTAAAATCATGCAAGGGCTCTACTTTTGACATCATTGATTCCATCCCTCTTGTGCTGTTGAAGAACCACAATGCCATCTTCATGAAATATTTGCTGGTTTTATTTTCTGCGTCACTTTCATCCAATAACATCCCTTCTGATTGGAAACATTTTTTTTTCCTCTCAATTATGATTGTTTTATTTATTTTCAAATTCAGTCTCAAAAGCAAAGGAGTTGGTACAAAGAAATTTTGATTCAGGTTTTAGACAATGGATTGCTCACAAAAATCATTCAAAAGAAGTAACAACAGTTTTTGTTCAACAACGACCAATCAAATTCACAACAAATAGGGCCTAGTAAAAACAGAAGTCAAACCAACCTTGCAATGTTCCAAACAATTGCTCATTATTACACATCCATGAAATTAGATGAGAGGGCCATCTCAAATATCCAGTTGGGTGTTCCATCATAATGGCCACAGAATCCAAATTGAAATGATTCGTGAGAAACCAGTTATAAAAACAATATTTCATTGTGAAAAAAGTCACCTAGGGAGGAATGATGTGAAAAGCAATGCTTGGGACATTGCAGGGGGTTTTGGAAAGAAAAACAAGAGAGAAACTGAGTTAGGTAAACCTGTTAGCAATTTACAAAATTGGCATACAAATAATCCATTGAAGGTAACACTGTAATCCATGAATGTAATAAATAATCCATTGAAGGTAACACATAGCATTGTTAAGCCTCTTCCAAAAGGTGGCTTAACTCTTTCAGTTCACAGTTTTAGACCAATTAGTTTAATAAGTTCTTCGGCAGAGGTGATGGAGAAAATAGTTGCTGGTTACCTGTATCGTCTTCTCGAGGGTCGAAATTACTTTTTCCATGGCCAGCATGGGTTTCGGTCAGGGATGGGTAAACGTACAAAACCTGACGTACAGTACGTACGTACTGTACGTGTACAAAACCTTTAAGACGTACAAAACCTTCATGGGTATCGTTTGAAAGCTTGTGATGTCAGCCATGTGACAAACTGTATGTGGAAGAGCAAATCGTTTATTCTACATTTGAATCTGCCAAAATCTAAAGGTCACAAGTCCCCAAAAAGGTATGAACCCAAGAAATATGAATTCACCTCAGTCCCAAGTGTCTCTCAAACTTGCAGCTGACAACGAACCAATCTTCTTTCAAGACTTATGCAGGCATGTGGTTCACTCCATGCAAGTTTGGGCCTAATATAGCTCTTCAAAATTTAAGCTAAGACAGTAGGTTACCTATCCCTAGCGGTGTTGGGCCTAGGCAGGAACCTGTCTCTAAAATCCTGTTTTTACTTAAATCAGAATTATAATAAAAAGAACACATTCGGAATCGAGAACAATCAAGAGAGGAATTCGTAGATTGGCCTGGTGCCACATCTGGAAGTGTTAATCCAGCCTAGAGCACAAGGACCCACGCCTACTTATTCATTGGCTGCAGATTGTTGTTTGAACAACTTTTGCTTGGAAATCACGGCTGACAGCTAATGAAATAGGTAGGTAACTAGGCCCCAGCTCATGGGAGTGACAAGACTCCAAAAATTGGTGAGTCATACCTCTCGGCTGGCACCTGCAACTCACAAGGTTGATATAGCTCTTCTTTATTTGTTGGTTCTGTTGGGTTCTTTCTTGCACCCCAAAGACTCACGAGCCTATTTACGAGGGTCGGTCAACTTCCAATGAGAATGGCCCATAAATGTTGTCCAATTTGAATGAAACTTTGCAGAGCAGTTCTTTAGTCTTATTATGGAAGACTCACTGAATTTTAGAGATTTCCATCATTTAATACAGATTTGGGAGCAGTTCATATGTTTGATTTTGATTTTCTGTCAAAGTTGGTTAAGGCTGCATGGCGTCACTGCTTTGAATCACAGGTCTCATTCTCAAGACATGTCTGACCCCTTCTGAACTCCCAGTCGTAAGTCTTAGTCATAGGATGTGAAGGAATTTCTTCGAGGAACATGTTGACCATGAGGAAATGGATGCCAGTGGGTGTCACTCCTTCCTTGAGAAGAAATCGAATCACTGCTCCTTGTTCAACGGATGCCAAGCTCAGAAAAGTGTCAGAATTAGGCGTTTGTTTTGAACCCTTCCCAATTCTGTTCTAGGTGTGGGAAATCTCTAAAATTCAGTCAGTCATCCTAAATAAGACTAAAGAACTGCTCTGCAAAGTGTCATTCAAATTGGACAACATTTACTAGGCCATTCTCATTGGAAGTTGACCGACCCTCGTAGTACTCACACGGTGGGGAGAAGATGTTGAAGACTGAGGTATGGCGCTATTCCAGGTAGGTATAATGTTATATCTAGGACGTGCTTTTGCACTTGCAAGTAGGAAGGCACGACCCAGATATAGCGTTATACCTGGAGGCTGGAATAGCACGATACTTCATCTTCTCCCTGCCGATAAACTTTTGTTTATTCAATCTATGTTTGTAGGTGGGCCTCAGTACTTATCAGGTACAAATTACATTTTGATAGGAGTGATATATAAAGTTGCAGGTACCTAATAAAAAATGAGCTTAATGCCTAGGCATTGTGTGTATTGAGATCAATCATCATATGGCAGGACTAAGGGCTCATAAATAGCAAAAATCTGGCTAAAGAGGATTGCAAAAAGCAAAAATCATCGCTGGCAAAAATAAAGGGAGCAAAGTGTAAATAATAATTACTTTCCATTCCAATGTTTTTTACATTTTACATTTTCCCTTTTACAAATCTTGAACACATAACTTTTTGAAATCCTGACCATTCAATGTGTTCAGGTCGACCTCCTCGATTCATTTTGATCCCAAGTTGACAAGTGTTGCATGCAAAATCCAAATGATATTCAAATCTCATAACAGATTAAAGATATCAACCTAGCAGATGCTATCTCCAATAGGTAACTGTGTTCCACCTGCACAAAGCCTGTGTTATTATTTTACCTGTGACCAATAGACTATGCTATGCAAATAGTTAAAAAACAAATTGAGTAGTTTTGTACGCTACAAAGTGAGATAAAAGTCGAATGAGAAGAAGCCGAGCAGTTTTGTACGCGCGTACAAAACTCACGTACAAAACGGTTTTGTACGTTTACAAAAAAGTGACGTACAAAACTGGCTGTCGGCTAATTTTATTTGTGTGGATGTTAAAAGTATGTACTCACAATCAGACGTACACAACTGGTACAATTCCCTGGACTCAGACGTACAAAACTCACGTACTGTACGTGCACATCCCTGGTTTCGGTCAAAACATTCCTGCGAAACCCAGCTTACGGGTTTCATTCATGAAATTTCCGTTGCTCTGGGAATGTCCATGCAAGTCGATGCAATTTTTATAGACCTTGTTAAAGCTTTTGACAGGGTATCTATTCCCATTCTAAGAAAGAAACTTGCATGTTTGAACATTAAAGCGGGGGGGGGGAATGAAAGATGTACTTGAAACACAGACTAGGCCAGGGGAACCTTAAGGGCCGTGGAATCTTAACTTGGCAACCAGAACAACGATTTGAACTAAATGAAGAAGATACACTGCACAAGATTTTGAACGGGGTTTAATACATTATGAAATGAGGCCACAGACTCTACAATCTTTTCACCGGAATCTCACTGACGGAGATAGCATTTCGGGAGCTGAGCTAGCAAACACAACATTTACACTGGACAACAGCAAAATTTAAAAAATACACTAAATCAAATAAGATAAAAACACGGATAAAAAACCAAAAGAGGAGAAAACGTTAAAAACAAATAAGAAAACACATTAAAAACTGTAAAGAGACAAAAAGGGTTAAAAACGCTTGAACATCACAACATTAAAACATGGAACAATCACTGAAATAAAACTCGCTGCTCTGCAGCGAGGCGTTTCTCCCAAATTTGTCCAGGAGAACTTTTACTTTCAGCTCTTCTCTCTCCCTTTTTAGCCCTGTGTCCGCCTGCGGTATATTGAACAACAAAACAAAACAACGTCTCTGCGATCTTCACTTAACTTTGTTCTCGTCGGCCTGCGACGTTGAGAACAGCATTTGGTCTCGGAACCGCCCGACTATCCGGAACCCCACACCAAATCAAATTGTGCAAATTCTGATGCAGATGGTATCGCCTCGTATCAAATCAAATGACGTAGATTTTTGCCCCGTAATAAATGGCCCAATGGGCATTTTCTGGACAACTGGTACGAATTCCACTTTTCCGTCGATGACAATTCGTCAGTACTCGCTAACTTCGACCAGCTTTACTCGACACTTATCTGTCCCAACAAAACGGGCAGCTTTTGTGGCTATCAAACCCCGAAATTCACAAATTTAAACCACACTTGACATCGCCAACGATTGCCGATCTCGTGTCGACTTCGGTTTCCTGAACCATTCCAGTTTTCGCTGCAAATTCCAAAAGTTCCAGCATTTCCCCCTGCATAACACAGCCTTCAACCAACTCGACCTTCACCGATACTGTCCTCCGAACTGAATCAAAACTCACAAACGAATTCAACTCGCCTCGGCTATTCCATTCCGCTTCATATTTTTTCGTCGTTCACTTGCTTATCACAAAAAAGCAGATTTTAAATCATTTCCCATCCGACCAAATTTTCGGAAACTCCCGCCGTACAATCTACCAGGAGCGACGACAATGTTTTTTACGCGAGCAGCTGCAGGCTGCTACATCCACCCACCAAGCGAAGAAAAATTTTCGCAGTTACCAACAAGAAAATTTTTCAAAACATTTAGATGCTCGCTCATCGACTCCCACTGGGGACCGGGCCACCTAGTTCCTGCAATTGAAGTCAGTTGGCTTTCACCTGCCAATGGTGCCTTCTTCTCCAGCACCCATTTTAGCTTGTTTCATCTTCATCATGTGATCGTCTTTCATCGCTGTTGTTTTTATCTGCACCTGAAGAAGCCCTCCGTGTGAAGGCGAAACCGGTCGTGTGTCTGTTACCTTTACGAATGGATA